>JAVKLF010000073.1:11861476-11874112 GCA_034783495.1 Millerichthys robustus | reverse complement strand
GGAGGTGAGTTGTTATACAGCTGACAAGATGAACTCCATGCCATAAATCCAAACAGGATGTGGGGATGGAGAAGATGAGCTGAGGATTGCCTGTTTCCACTGAAATAAATGACAGTGCAGTAAATGATCGCTAAGGGTTACACCACATGCAAGTGTACTATTCAGCATATGGTATGTATAAAAGACAAAATGCACACATATTTTAGTGTCACCCTCTAAAGCATAAAAATGTAAACTGAAGAAAGAAGTGTTGTATTTCCATAACTTTTTTTTAACCTTAAAATATTATATTGTTTTTTAAAAAGTAGGATGTAGTGCTAAAATAAAGAGCAAAATGAGTAAACTGGTGGGAGTCAATTTAAAGTGATGGTTATTTATGAGCTATGATTAAAGAAAACACAGTCGCTGAGCACACACATGCATATTTGCCTGAGGTATATCCTCCCTAATAGTTTATTCCCCCTCTGCAGGGATAATAGAGTCAAAAAATAAATTTAGTCCCAGCCACCAAAGCAGTTTTTAATAAGAAGCAAATTCCCAGTTATTGCCAGCAGCGTCCTTTCTGCCTTAGAGACCGTCAATTATCCCCTAATGATATTATGCTGTCTCGCTAACACTTATTAGCATTAAAAACTCTCATATAATATATGCAAAGTTAATATTTGTAAATATTAAAATAAACAAATCCATTTAATGCATAGACTCTGAAGCAGTTTTATATAATAGATAAGTTCTCAGACTGTAGCTATAAAAGTTAAATAGAGTTGTCCTCATTTTTATATTGAAGCTGATTTATTTTAGCAAAATCTAATTTGCTCTAAATTAAACCCTTAACCCCTCTCTCATGTATTAACTGTTGTTCTAAATAGATTACAGTCTATAAAGGCACCTACGCTGTTCTGGTCGCTGGTGGAAAACGAGGAATTTCACTGTGGAAATAAATGATTTAATGCATTAAAATCTTTCCCTCAATTCACCCTGAGAAAAGGCACAAAAATAAACCCCACCAAGGTCGTGAGGAGGAAATTAAATGATTTCATTTTCCGTGCCTTGAGAGGAAAAAATATAGCAGCTGTCGTATTTGTACGAGTTAATAAATGTCATGGGTAGAAATTGAAGTTTATGCTCATGACCTGGTCTACACACCCTGAGTTAAGCTGCTGTGCAGTGGCAGAGTTCTGTGCTCTCTGTGTTGTCACTACTCCAACACCAAGCAGACTCTTGCTTTGGAGTCTTTTTTAAACAAACTCGTTTTTTTATGGGTAAGATGCCTTATAATTCTTTGTAATGTTGGCAGAAAAATAATTTATTTAGTAAAAAGATACATACATAAATAAAAAGAACCTAGTAATAGACTTAAATGTTTTATTTACTCAGTGACAATTATTTATTTATTTTTATTTGGAACACTAAGGTAATTGACTTTAATGTGTTGTGCACTTACTGTATATAAAATGTCTTAAGTTTTGCTAAATGCACATCCAGTGTTACAACTCCATATCACTCACCACCTTTTCTTAAAACCCTCCTGTATCTAATGTAATAAATAGAGCCTGTAATAAATCACTAATCATTTACAGAAGACCCCTTTAACAGCTCAGGAGCGGGCATCACTCAGACCTTCAGGTCCCCCATCTCTGAACCCTCTCTGCGCTAATACAGCCCTAATGCATTAAACAGGGGGCTTGTTTTCATTAACCCGTGTCCCACTGTTTGGATAATCTCTTGGTTTACCAAAGCCTCTCGCTGACAGCCTTTCTCATCAAGCTCCGGCCCATGCAGGTGTCCAAACACCGGCTAATGGATCCAGTGCCGATCTCTGAGAAAAGAGATTCTCTGTTTTGTCAGTGCAAGACGTTCTACTTCTGAGAAACATGTAACCTAAACTTTGTGACAAATCCATCCCCAATTTATATATATGTATATGTTTTTTTTAATTGAGCTCTCAATACCACATGTAAAATGTATAAAAAACTACATTTATGCGCTAATGAAGGCACTCAGGATGCTTGAGACAAGATTATTTTTAAAAGCAGCTGTTCGACCAAGTCGAATACTAAATGTTCTGTCCAAAGCAAATTAGAAAAGAATTGTTTCCGTGTTAAGTTTAAATGGCATGTAATCCAATTCAAAACACTCATCAATATAAATTTATTTTTCAGAGATATAGTGTGTGTTCCTACTATTTAAATTACACGTTTTGTAAAAACCTAAAATACATAAAAAACAAATTATCTAATCAAGGGTGTTTTTTTAAATAAAATTATATACTTTTTATACTGTAAAAAAATGTATGCTATTGGAATTATTTTAACGGCTTACTCTCAAAATGGTGATCCTACAAGAAAGAAATTGTCTTGTTGAGCTCTAACAAGACAATTATGGCTCTGTGTTTGTCTACTAAGCCTTGGGTTTTGACAATGGCATTTAGTCAGAGGAACACAACAGAAATGCTCAGAAAAGTCATACTTTAAAATGTCATAGCAGTGCTTGGTGATTATGAGAATATCTGCAGTGGAAAAGAGTGCAGAGAGCTGAGTACGTGAGGGTCTGGAATGGCTGATGAGTTCACACCACGCAGACCTGGGCGATGACGAGATAGGCCTTAATGTAGACAGGCATAAACACAGCTCCCTGTCACTGATTCTGAGAGGCTCCTTTGTGTACCGCGTGCTGCACAAACTGTTTTGATGAATCTCCTGACCTCTGACCCCCACCCCCCACCCCAATGACGGATGGCTCTCTGAGGGGAAATGTAACCAGAAAGGCAGCGGAGAGCTCGGCCGTCCTGTTTGGGAAATAAACTGAACTCCTGCTTTATTATCTTGTTTTTTTTTTTTGCATTATATAGTATGGCATGAAGAAAAGCTTCTATACAATGTAGAAAAAATGTTTTAGTTTCCGTTAACTATTTACATTTTTTTGTGTACTTTATCTTTTTTTAAAAAATCTAATTTATCAAACACAATTACACTGAGCATCAATAATCTACAGAACATATACGTTCTATTTATAAAATAATGTTTTTAAATTTCTAACTTAATATTTTACAAGTAACTGTGTGATGAAGCAACTAAAAGGGAATTACAACATCTGCATTGTTCGCTTTACATATCCTTTTAGTAGGAATCTGAAATAGATGGAGTTGTTCTGTTTTCCCTGACATGAATATTGGCCGAGGTCATCTGCACAAACATACTCAGTCAGTGCACAGGCGGTGAGACACACAGGTCCTGTCTCCGTGCACAGAGCCCGGTTGTAAGAGCACAGCGTTTGTGAACCTGACAGTGGAAAATCTGAGCCTCAGACTATTTGGTTTTGGCATTTTGATTTGTTTGACATGGGAGAAAATTATAACAGCGGGGGAAAGAAATATGAAAATATAACTGGTAATACTTTCAAAACACTGATATTTTCCTTGGTGTCTTTCACAGTGAGACGCACTATGTGTGCATGTTTGTGCTCATGTTTATATTTGGGTGTATTTTGCATGTGTGCATGAGTTTGTGTACGTTAGGATGCTTTGCTGCAACAGCAAATCATCTCTATTGATGAAATGGTACGTTAATCGTTTGTCTACATATTGCAGGTTTGTTTCCATATCTCAAGGGGTTTTTGTGGTCTCCCCAACTTTTCTCTGATTTGACTCTATAATCTTCATTTCATTCATTTATTTGTTTATGCAACATGCTTTATTGCTTTCATTCTCCGGGCCCAGGGTTATTTGGTTTTAATGAACGCCTTGTAAGTCTCTTTTGTTGGATTCGGTATCTGAAGTTCTCAGAGTAAACTTTCTCATCAAAGATGATGGTTGAGTTGAGGAGAGCAAACACCAGCTGCTCTCTGATTATTCATAAATGTGGCGTGTTCACATGACTTAAGGATTCAACCTGGAGCAAATTACACCACAAAGACCAAAGACTCCAGTTTGTTAGATTCATAACATCTTTGCATCCTGATTTTAAACCCTGTTCTGTCAAATATTTAGATGTCTGAGCACTATTAGTTTTAGAAAACCCCAAGCAAGAAAAAATATCTTTACTCAACTTCCGACCCTTCGCCTTTTTCCAGCCTGCAGTCACAGTTTAGAACTGGAAAATGTCAGCAGCTGCTTTTATCTAGCCCTCTAAACCTAATTATTAATATTTTGTCCCATTATTATTAACTACAATGAGACTACAAATAAGTGTACCACAATAGGTTCTGTTGATAAGACATAGGGAACTGAATATTGTTTTAGGGTAACATGAGCAGAGCTCTGATTTAGCTGTGTTTGTGTTTGAATCCAGACTAATCACTCATCAGCTCCTCTGTGTGTACTGCAGCTACTGTGCACGTAACAACTCCCCTCCCCAGAGAGTGTCAAGATGCAGTCCGCTTCAGAGAACCAGTGAGGCCATCTAATTGGCTCCCAGTAATAACACCACAGCTACGTCAATGTAGAACTGTCACTGAGCTGTTTGCTGAAGCAAAACGTCTGCCCGGCACATAAAGTAAGCCATGTTCTGACTTAAAAGCTTCAAACTTATTTTTTTTTTTTACCTTACTTTTTGTGGGGGAAAAAAGTAGGATTTGAGTAATGAATGAATCTTTGTTTTGTTATAGAAACCTCGTGGTGTTACTTTTACAGTTTGGTTCACACACTTACTCACTGAATTATCTTTATTGGATGAGGCAGAGCAAGCTAATATATCAGACAAGCCTCAGAGACTAAATGACTATTTTGTGTCAGACTGTTGGCCATTGCTGTGATTCCAGAAATGAACTTAAGTCATTCAGAAGCAAAAAGACAGTCAAAACACAGTGTTGCTATTATGCAGTGTTCACAACCTATGAAGTAGGTAATATTTTGAGGAAAGTTGGCAAAAAGAGAGGAGGCAAACAAATAGAACTGAGGAAGGTGAGAAATCAGGCAAGGAAGTAGCTATCAAGGCACAAATTAGGTGTGAAATAAATGCAAGAAATGAATAAAAACATACAAAGGATACAAGATGGGCCAGGAAAAAATTGCAATAGGAAGCTGGAAAGTGAACGAGAGAGAGTTTCAGGTGAATCAATGCAGCGGCTTTCCACTGGGACAAAGCTAACAGCACAGCAGACCTCGGATCTCAGGTGTCCAGTCGATGGCTGATGCATTAGGCTGCTGATACCCGCCGCTTTGGGTTCAAACACACATTTTCTTAATACAACATGAGCCCATTTCCCCCCCTCATTAATCATGTAACATGATTAGGGCTAGAGGTCTGGCCCGTACTGAACCCTGCTCCACTGGCCACCTTTCATTTTGTCAGGCACACGCATGTGAGAATACATGTGCATTCATGCAAGAATATTATCTTTTTTTTTTAAATCTGTAGCACAAAGTTTAAATTAACATTTTATCTACAGTATTGCATACAGGTCTTAGTCTAACTATCAGAATTTACCTGCACCAAAAATGTAAAATGTTCCATTTCAAAGTTGAATTATACATTTAAACATAACAGAAATATAACTTATTTTACTGCATTTATACAATTGGGTTAATGGGTTTCCATTATTTTTGGGGGGCCTTATTCATCTGCCAACACAGGATATACATTTTAACTAAAACCTCTTTTTCCCCAGTGTTCAAACATGTGAAACTGAAACTGTGATCTCATACCATCAATTATCTCTTGTTGTTATTAATCTTCTTTATTATGCTCTTTATACATTTCTGTTACAGTAAATTATGTGATTTTATAAATGTTAGAACCCTGTGATGGACTTGCGACCTGTCCAGGGTGTCCCCCGCCCCTCGCACTGTGACTGCTGGATATGGGCACCAGTGACCCCTGTGACCCTGAAAGAAAGATGCGGGTAACAGATAAAGGATGGATGGATATAAATGTTAGAAGTTTCACAGGCAATAAAAGGCACAGAAGCATCAGCTGCCTCTAACTCCTTGAATATGACTGTCACTTTTTTGAAAATAAAAATAAAGAAATCTTTAAATTTATAGTTCACCAGGAGAGCCACATCAGATCAGGTCAGTCTGGATTTACGTGCTTGACACATTGTCATAGATACCCCCGCTGTGTCTATCACTCAGCACATACAACCCCAGAGATTAATACACAAATATTCTCACACAATACACATTCTGTTGTTTCTTATGTCAAGATTGCTGAAGTAAGTCTGACCATAGAGCTTTACACTGTTATAGATGTACACATTCTTAATATCTCCAAGTACTAATAATCATAGCAGTGGGATTTATTTGCAAAGGTTTATTTTAATCAAAACATTATTGTGTAAAATGATCGCAAACTTTCAGAGTGATGACAAGTAATGAAGAAAAAACACAAAAGAAGTGTTTTGTTTGTGCGTTGGGGGACAGCTTGAAGAAAGACATTGCAAGACTGGACTGTGAGAAGGGCTGGTAGTGTGGTAAGTATGGAGTTGGACTTAAAATGGACACTGGAGAAGCAGACAGACTGGACAACACCCAGCATTCTCTGTTCAGTCACAGAATCCTGTCACAACCATGTTATTAAAATATCTATTTAGCCATCTATTACTCATTGGGACCTACATGGAGAGTCTTAAGCAGAAATGGAATCATGTAAAATGTGTAAATGTATTAATTTTATACTGATATGTGGTGGGCAGTGCTACATTATTACTGCGTTAATCCAAAGCATTCAACTAATGAGCCCCATTGGTCTCCAGATCAATAAACTGTTAAGTGGCCCTTAGAAAACAACATTGCAGTATCAAGCATTGGCAAGCACTTCAACTGAAGGGCTGCCTCTTTGTTAACATAGATTTCCCTCATCACCAGCTTCAGATGGACTGAGGCTGTCAGCCAGGAATCCATTCCTAGGAGCACAGTCAGGAATAATGTTTTAAAACAGAAAGTCACAAACCTGAGCAGGTCACTGAAAGGTGAATAATGGTGCTCAATGATTTAACACCAAACGACATGGTCCATAACACTGGTGTGATTGTACATGCTATAATTGGCCTGAAACAATGTTTACATTGGACACAAATGGATAGACTGACCTGCCAGTACACTAAAGTGTGTAGGATAAATATAAGAAACCAAGAATGCATAAAGAGTGCAAAACAAAAATCCTTCAGCTTTATTAACTGAATTGGACCTCTTTAGTCGCCTTTACCACAGCCAACTCCATCCTTCCAAGTGTCTCCCACCCACACTCCTGGCAACTCACACACACTGACACATACACAAGCTAACTTTGAGGGCGAGCTAGCGAATTCCTGAGGGCTATCGGGTTTCTGGTTGCCTTAGCAACCAAGCATGGAGGCAGATCCATTAATCATTGAGAACGGTACACTCCAGAGTGGAGGTCAGACTGATTGTTGAGGATAGGGTATCATCCCAAAATGCACATGCAAACACACACACGCACACACACATGCACAAAACATTGATCTACAATCTTGAATTGAACAAGAATGTAGTTTCTTGCTTCCTTTAGCTCTACTTAAGTTTGTTTTTATATACAGACAATTAACCTAAACATGTAAATTGAAACGTGAGACGTCACAAATCCTAAATCATTTTCTTTTTCTACATTTTTGTAATGCAAAAGGCATAGAAACACAAATCCACATCAAACAGTCATCCCCTCCTGTGTCATTTCGGCATCAGAACCACCATGGCGGTGTCATGTGACGTGGCTGTGTGGAGCCAAGTGGATTAAAAGATTGAAGCTCCACATTTATTTTTCAGGGACTCGACTGAAACCCTAAACCTGCACAGGTGTCAAGGAAAACTGAGAGAGCAGAGGAGAAATAAAGGGAGGCAGAGATGGAGTGAGGTAAAGGTGAAAAAAAACCAGACAGGAGCTGGAACGGGAAGAAATTAAATGAAAAGTTATTTTCCTTACATCATGGAATATAGTTTGGTGTCCACATTATTACCTCTTCTTTCATATTCTTTCTTGTTCTGCTGCAAGAGTAAAATACAGCATCTGTGATATGCATCCAAACTGCCAGTCAAGCAAACATAATGGCAACACTAAATAGTTTATTATTTGGTGGAAACTGATGTGATCACCCCCATTGCCATTTTCACCATCTTACTTCAAGCAGTTGTCCTTTTGTACCATGGCAGACATCTTTTTTTCACACCCAAAAAGTATGGATACAAAATTACCAAAACTCTAAAGATATCATTTGGAGGGGGGAGAAATTGACCTGGAGACTTTCTGAGTTTCCAGACAACTTCTCAAATTCACATCTAGCTTTAAATTAACTACATTTTGTGCACTATTTGTTTTGATTTGGCTCCACACCTATCAGTAAAATTGATCTTGTTTATCTTTAAAAGCTTTACTTGGTTTCCCTTTTTGTGAAAATGCAGTTTAGGGGGAAAATGATTGGATATTTGAAGCTGATACTGTTAAAATTAGCTTGTTTTTACTTTATTTTATTTTTACTTTATTAAATAGTGGAGAAATAAACAAAAGTCTTCTCATTGAACAAAAACTGCTAACAGTTAAATATTTTTCTCGAGTTTTACAGAATGTTTTGTGCAAAACTACCTCCATTAAATGATAACTACCGGTAGCACCGGACACTGTATGCTATAACACAACAGACCACAAATGGACAAAGAGGACCAGCACATGGGCGTACATTATACAGACTTCATGATATTTCACTCACACTAACACACGAGTGCATGCGTATCTACCTCTAATGCAGTTTGCCCTCTGAGATTTATAATGTCCTGGGAAACTTCATGTAGACAACCACAAATCAGCCTGACTTTGAAATAGAGAGCAGCGAGAACATTTCCACGCATGCACGCACCAAATCTAAGCCCATTTGTGTCACACACAGAGACACAGGCACAGCCATGACTCGTGAGCATGCACATACATGGAAACAGACACATAGGAGGCACGTGCACATGCAAGCATGAAATATAGATAGAGCCGCTGGGCCACTCAACCGGCTCCCAAAGGTGCCCACTAAATTTACTGGCTCCTTCAGCCACTTCAAAAGCCCCCCATAACACAGAGTCCAGACGATTTTATTGTTTCATGGAAGAAAGGAGGGAGAGAAAAAAACAAAAGCGTTAAAGACAGATGAACAGGGAAAAAAAATGAAATTTGTCTTAGACAATTAAAATTCTTCTGTCCATGCACACAACTTTAGTGTACCCATTTATGCATGCAGTGAAAGTTCATTTGGCCTATTTTTAATCTCTTAAGACAATAACAGAAACTTTTGCACACCTTGGAGTTATCGGTTCCGTGCATTGTATACATGTGTGGCCAAAACAGTGGTCCTATTTTCCTAATTTATTATATCCAATTATAAATAATGACTTTTTCATAACCCAATGTTATGAAGCAGTGAGCTAGTTGAACTTGTTCATCCAATAGAAACACTTTTTTTGATAAAAGTGATAAGAAATGTCTTTGTAAATTCCATTTAGAGGTATTTTAACACACATCATTCAAGATAAAGGTTTATCAGTCTCCCTAAACCAGTCTCAAATAATGATCATTAAGCAGAGGATGTGTGTTTGTATTTGTTTAAATGTAGGTTTACTTCACTTTTACTGCTGAAAAGTTTCAGGTTTTGATTCTTTTGAACTTCTTCCTCATATGGTTCTTGAACGGTAACATTATCAGTAATCAAATACTTCTGCTTCTCAGCCAGTCAAGTGAACGGCAACCCCCCACTGCACACGCAAAACATTCACACGCACACATAGACAATGATGGGTTAGGTGAAGCTTTGTATTTAGCAAACTGAGCTTCCTGACAGGTGGTCCGCCAAATGTTATCTTGCTGACCTGTGTTCTGTTCATTCACATGCAACACACAGAGACAGGAACCAATTCAGTAAGTGCACTAAGGTGATCATGGTGTGATAGAAAGACTTTTAACTGCAGTACAAATATTTACAAACAAACCTGAAGAAGGCGAAAAGACATATGTACAGTTTTTTTTTTACTTGTTAAAGTCTATATACTCTTGTTTTGAAAATAAGTTTTTTCCATTCTTTACCAGTCTGTATAACAAATTAGGAGGGTTTTTTTTTTTACTGTACTAGTGTGTCTATGTTTGAGGAAATAAACAAAAGTAGCAACAACATCTGCTCATGGATGACTACGGTCAAACCAACGGCTTTGGCAGATTGTGCATCTGCAGTATGTGTGTATCTTTATGATTGGCTCCTTCTTAAGAGTTTTGTACATGCTGCCACCCACTGAGTCAGGAAAATCCAGATGGAATGAGAGATCAAATTCTTGATTAAAATGACAGAGGGCGTTCTGCATTCTTCTGTGCCTGTGTGTGTGGCGTGTTCTCAATGATGTGGGACATGCACCTACCATCTCCCATGTGCTAGTTTTTGTACCTTGCTCACACACTGATTTGGGTAAAACTTGGCTCTCATTTCCTGAACAAGTTGATAAATTCCAGAAAACCAACCCACCCTGTGCATGCACACTTGTCTTTAAACAGAAATAGCGGTTTTCAGATGCATACTTATTTTATGCAATTAACCTTTAATTAAGAAGGCAGCAGTGGAGGTGAGGGAGCAGAGAGCCCCAGCAGAACAATACATTGTTCATTTTTTGAGACTTATAGACTTATAGACTAGAAAGTAAAGAACTGAAAGATGACTCTATAACAAATATGATCCCGTTTGTCTCTCTGTTTTATAGTTTTGTTGCTTATATGCACACAGTTTCCCCCAAGTGTCCTAATAAAGAGCTGAACAAGCTGTAAAAAATGTCTTTGGCCCATTTATATTCTCTTATGGAAAATAATTGAAAATCTGGTGCAACGTGGGCTGAATGTATTTTTATTATGTGTGGTTGGACAAAGAAAAGTTATCAAACTTGTGTTTCTAAAAAAACAGGATTTAAGGAGAACTTTTTTCTCTTTTTTATTTTAATAATCACTACAATTGTAACGTAGTTGATATGCTTTCTATGGCAAAACTTTTCTACATTTTCTACATCTTCTCTGTGTCTTTACTTAGAAATTAGAAATTATATTCTGATGCAAGGAATGTTATATGTAAATGGAATTGTAGATACTTGTGTACTGCCTCAAATGATTAAAGAGCCTTCTCATATTATTGTTTTTTTTTAGTCAAACTCACATGTGATCCAAAGTTCTGAAATGTGACTTTTTTATAGCATGTTACAGTATGTGGAGAAGATTTGCTCTTTTCCTGTCAGATATATTCTTCCCTCCTTGTGATCCTACAGCATGCTGCACACACTTTGTTGACTATTTATTGGTGTACTTAATTCCCAAAGCTCTGGTAAAAAGCCTCAGCTACAGGTGAACTCTCAGAGTTATAACAGAGAGCCTTACTACAAACCTGACACAATGTTACAATGCATAGACTTGCAGAGATAAATAATAGCACAGACTCTGTCTCCCTGGAGTTAAAGATTAAAGTCTGTGTTTGGAATTGTTTTAGAGTCAGTGCTGTGATACTAGATTGATCCCAGTTTGTACATTCTGTAGTTTTTGGAAAGACAATATGTGCTTTTTTTGTAGCGCTGTCTCTCTTTATTCTGCTAATGGATGTTGCCCAAGAGACCCACAAATACACTGAAACCTGCATTATCAGAAAAGAAGAGGAGATGGGGCGAAGGACAAAAGATGATCAGTAAAAAGATGTTAGGATTGCTCCGTTCTACTTTATTTGCTGCTATTTTTGTGACATGCACTCTCCCTCCGGCAGTTTTTACTGCTGCACCCTGCTTCTTTTGATTACAGGAAGGTCTCATTTTACTCCAACTCTCAAAGCCTCACATATTTAATAACCTGCTGATCTGTGCATATATATCTGCCTGTATGTAATTGTATTGATATTGTTTTGTTTCAGATTAAGGATTAAGATCTTGTCCTGGTTGAGTAGAGCTGCATGTTGCATGTCCCTGTATTGTTGAAGGATGTATCATGTTTGATGTGACTGTTTGGCTTTCTTAACACAGACATCCATTGTTACGTTCCAAGGAATCCGTTATAGATAAGTCATTAGAGTTTGTTTTTCTCAGACAGTGACCTTTACTCTGATTTATGTCTGTTATGTTCTTCTTGAACAAAGATCTGTGGAATATTTTTGTACACCCTTTTTACATACTAGGAGTCAAACATGTTTTTTTTTTTTAAAAAGAAGCCATCTGTGGACCTTTCGCCATAACTGCATCTGCAGAAACTAAATCTAAACCGCAAATTAAGCTGTACGTTGTTCAATAAATTGAATCTGACTAGCTAATAAAACCTTGTCAAATTTTCCAGAGGGGTCATTCAAGGGTCATGGATTATGTCCCTGAATCCAGACGGACAGCTGTGATTTCTCATTTTCCGAAAACAACGAAAGGGTGAAATTCATCCTTCAGCAATGTCAACTTCCCTTTGCAGCACTGTCACCTACAGCCAGGCCTCAGAGAATACAGAGAGGGAGAGAAAGAGAGGATATATCCTGTGTCATTTCCTGTTCTGTCTTTCTGACCTTGTTCATGATACACCTCCATGCCTCTCAGTGTCTTCCTCCCTGGTGCTTGTATACATGATTCTGGGTTTCTGTCTCCCTGTCTTCCCTTCTAACCCTTCTGATTCAACACTCAAAGCCTGCAGCTGGCAGCAGAGGAAGAAGACG
>JAVKLF010000073.1:11847815-11858515 GCA_034783495.1 Millerichthys robustus | reverse complement strand
GTGTGTGTGTGTGTGTGTGTGTGTGTGTGTGTGTGTGTGTGTGTGTGTGTGTGTGTGTGTGTGTGTGTGTGTGGTCGGTCATTACGCAGATCTACAGTGGAATTCGTTTTCTCAATAATTTTGCTGTTCAGTTTTTGTGGGCCTGAGAGGAGGAATGAACATCCTGAGTTTATTGGCCATTAGAGAGCACAAGACGTGTGTGTGTGTGTGCGCATGTGTGTGAATATCAAGAGAACCAGTTTGTTTGCCTAAGTGAGGCAATTTTGGTCTTTAAGTATCTCATGTCACTTCCCCTAAAATGGGGGCAAGTGATACAAGCGCTCCTTTCTTGGCATCACACATATTCACATGTATGGACGCTTTTATACCTCATGCTCACCATATATTCCATCTTAACTGAAATATTTCTTTTCAAACATTAATTTTAGGCTATAAAGTTGGATTTATACCCTGACCATATGAACTAATCTTAATGTCACCAAAAAGTATGACTAATGTGAAACACAGCACATTAAAATATAGACCTTAAGAGTTAACCTTTTATGCTTTAACCTTTGATTGTTTCCATTGACCTACAGTTGACTCAATCACCAATATTTGTCTTTCAAAGCCAAGCTTAAACAAATCTAAATGCCCTGGAACACTCTAAACAGACTCACTAACACACAACTGCATGAAACAGATAGTTGCTCGTCCAAAGCAGCCTGATTCCTGTAAGCCCAGTAAGACGTTACCTGATTGGTTCTTCCAGGTGGTCCTCTGATTAAGCTCACCGAGCGGAAACTAGATGCCTTTGATCTGTGATTGGTGAGGTCAGTCCCAAAGGTCAGCCTCCTTTTTTAGTGAAACTGAGAGGGTGGTGATTAAAAATTTGGAGAACATCGTTCCAAAATGAGACATGACATGTCATTTACCAAAAATGAGTGGAAAACGAAAGAGCAGATTGCTGGAATGTATGAGATTAAAGTCATATGGATTTGTGTCTCATGCAGAAGTTTGTGTAAAGCTATACATTAATCCTAATTTATTGTTGTCATATACGAATTGACTTTCTGATGAAAAGTATTGCAATATTGCAGTAAACTATGACGTGGGAATGAAAAACCATGTTTTATTTGGTTAATTTTATTTACCAACCTGAATTTTATTTCACTACAACTAATAAAGTAAGCCACCAAAATCATGAAACAATAAAACTGATCATTCAGAGTAAGCTTAATTGATTTATGAGTCAAAATATTTTCAAGAGTTTTCTGTATTGTTTGCCTTCCCCCCCCCCCCTTATCTTAATATGTGTTGCCTAATGTCTAAGCATTTCTGTTGATCACCTCTTTTGTTTCAGAGGAAGTTGAAGTCTGAACAGCTGTGCGGCTCCCTGCATGTTGTGAGTTATGACAAAGCTGCTGTCCTCCTGTCTTTTATTGATAAAATGACGCTGTCCGATGTAAATATGACTTTGCCTTCAACAAACCCTGCTTGTCCCCTCCGTCAACCCAACACAAAGCCGTGCCGAGGAGGACCTGAGAGTCAGAAAGTCAGCGAGTCTCGTATCCATTTCCTTCCCAGGGTAGAAGCACAGCGTCGGGCTTTATGCAGTTCTGTAAGGAAACGGTGAACTGAGACATTCTGTGATAAACAGCTCTGAGCTTTATGTCGACAATGTCTCAATATATTTTTTGTCTGTGTGTGCTGTAAATAAAATGTCTTTGCAGGTGGATGTCTCCATGTGGTGCACTCACAGGAACATGAGTAGATTGAACTGCCACGTGTTTTTTTTTTTAGGGTTGCTATTTCTCTTTTTTACCTTTTAAAAAAGGACAGTCAGATCCAGTATTTATTTTCTTTACAAGGATATAAATTAGGATGAGTTACAGAAAGGGCTCAGGAGTTTTAAATGGTTATAAACAACATACACACACACACACATGCACACACTTGGAGCTACTAGTGGCTAATTTGGTTCTTGTAGCCCTGACCTTAAAGTGTAAATTCTACTTTAATGCCTTATCTATTAGCTTGACTCAAGGTTACAACACACACACACACACACACACACACACACACACACACACACACACACACACACACACACACACACACACACACATATGAGCAAGCATGTTAGGAGACGTGCTATTGAGAAAAATGCAGCTGCTGTCCACCCACACACTCTTCCATCCACACACACTGCATTCTGCCATAACACACACAGGCAGGAAACAAATGTGTCGTTTATTAGGGCCTGTTTCCAATCTGCACTGATGATGAATATCTCTGATTTCCCCCATGCTGCTCCTGAATATTCGGGAACAAAGGCCTCTTATGAAATTATCCTGTCATTAGAATGACTGCTTTGATTAGATAGCAGGGTTGGATTAGCCATCTGCTTGGCTCTTTGGCAGAGGAATGATACGATCAGAACTAATTACTGTGTGCTTTAGCGTGCTCCTATCTGAGCACGCTAAAAGCTTCGGTTTCTAAACGTAATACGCTGTATTCATTTAGAATCAATGAAACAATCTTCTCGGGTGTTGAACTCTTGAGTAAATTCCCATTGAGCATAAAAGGTTGATGAACTGCCATTTATAGGGTGAATGCTAAAGAAGTTACAAAACACATTTTAGGCTCTCTGATCAGATGTTTAATAGTCAAACGCGGAGGGGTCAGATTGTTTTTGTTGGCAACTGGAAAGCTGGTGATTTAGAGGCAGATGTTTACAAAAATATTGACATAATAAGTGCATGAAATAGCTCTCTATTTCCAAACTTCTATGCCTCTTACAGTTAAAGCTGCTCAACTGGAGCTCATTGAGTGCTGTGTGCTGGTACCAGGAGTTGCCACTGTGGAATGGACATATGTAGCAATTTATCACTTGTCTCTCAGCACATGTGTGGGTGGCCCCACAGCGGGTATTATTGCAATTTGGGAGCAATTGACTGTAATCCTCTCTTGGTTCCATGAGAGCGCATCATCCCTCATTCCTCTGGTGGGCACTACCTCAGTGAAGATGACCTCCGGAGCTTCTACGGAAAGCTTTGGGTCTGTTGTAGCTCATGTGCTGAATCATTATCAGCTCATTTAGATTTTATATCAGTATGGAGGGGCCTTGCATAAATCAATCATAAAACACCACAGGATTGAGGAAAAAGAATACATGCAAGCTCAGTACAGATGAAATGCTGTACATGTGTTTTAGTCATCCAATCCTTTGTATTGTACACGTTTTTTTACAAAGCACAGACAAACAGTCTGACTGTAGTTGTAGCATCAAACAAACTGTTAAATCATCAAGACATGTTTTTAAATTCATGCAAAATTAAAGTTTGCCGCTTTGCTGCATTTTGTTCGCTTTTTAATATCCTCATTTTTAAGTCATTGTCAACCCAAACTTTTTTATTTCCATTGGTTTGTTAAATTTAGTTAAGAGACTGATCAACTAAAATACAAAAAAAAGAAATTTCATACCTTTGTGACATTATAAGAGTTACCGTGTCTCTTTAACAGTCACGTTCATGATAGGCCACAGTTTTAATGAAATTCTATGATCGTACCACAGAAAGCACACATCTAAATAATGCTGCCAGTATTTCTGTCCAAGTTAATGAACAGAGCCAGGTGATGCTCCAGTGCTCCAGAACGTAATGCTGAGAACGTGAAACCTTCACAATGATGCAAGAGCTGGTTCATGAACCTAAAGCCCCATTTTTTTTCCCAGATAGCTTTGGCTGCCATATGCTCACATTCAGAATAATTGTTAGTTTCCTGGACAAAGTGTTCATGGGTTTGTAGGCCTTAAATATGCCTTGCAGTCAGATTTAAAAAGCCATCATGAAATCCAATGCTTCCATATAAAAACAAATGACTGATACTCTGTGCTACACTTCAATTTACAAAGTAAACACTTGCCTTCATCTTCACAGTATCTCATATCATGTCCCAGAGAGCTGAATGCAACAAAAGATTTGATGGATGGTTTGCTTTAATGTTGTAGAAGCCATTAAGAGAACGAAATGCAGGCTTTAGAAAGTTTTTTTTTTTATTGTTTCTGAGTAAAAATATAGTATATATTATAAATTAGTGATACAACAAATAACAAAATACAAAATTGTATTTAAAAAAGCTGGAATTCAGCTTTTTTAAATACAATTTTGTATTTTGTTACAAGGCAACTTCTCAAAAAATTAAATTGCGTTATTGTCAAAGAGCAGATTGAACATGTTTTTTGGGGGGTTTTTTTATCAAGAATGTCAAACTTTAACAGTGGAGCAAATCAGGTTGAAAGGATTGTATCTACATTTCCCTGTACATGAGAAGTACTCACTGAATACTTTTTACCACTTTAACAACAGTGATGACTTTGAGAGACATGAGCCATCCTGAATCTGATTGGCTTCAAAGGTGAATCAGTTGTAGAGGTACATTCAGTGATTATTTCTGGACGTTTTCTTTTACTCCTTTACGCCCACAGAACTCAAGATCCCAATCGTCAGACTGCTGGACAAGCTGGCACAGTACTGTATTCTATCTAGACACTTGAGAATTATGGCAAAAGGTAAATCAGAGCAAAATTGTGTCAAACGCATAACAGAACATCTCACCTATGAAAATACATATGTCAGCCATCTTTTTGTCTTTAAAACAACATGTATCAAATGTCTTTCTGTTTTTTACAGTATCAGCACGACCACTGACTCTATCCCTGAAGTATTTACTGCCCATATGGCCGGTGACACAGGGTCGACCCTCGTGTTTCAAGTGAAACCGCACAGTGTTGTAAAAACCCTGCATACAGGGCTGGATACAAATTCATACATTAGCACGGCGCTAATTACTGTGGTCGCTTTTAATAAAATCTTTCCTGTACAACGAGTTCCAGCACTGTAAAAAAAAAAAAAAAAAAATAGGTAAAATGTTGCATGAGTGCATGAGGACAAAACATTAAGATACACTACAAACTTCATCAGTAATCAGACTGTGTTTTAGATTGTAATCTTTGAAATGAAGCTAGAATAAAAGTTGAAATTCCCTTCTATCCTTTTTAAAATCTTTGTTGTTTTTTCAAGGGCTAAGCAAATTCTTTTTTCTTCTGAACAGTTGATGCATTTGTTTGTCATTTTAAATGTTACATGCACAGAAGTAATTGGTTTTCATGATCCAATTATACCAGCCTGCCTTTTTACCACTTTGATGCAAAGCAGGCCACAGTTTATCTGATCCTGCATATTGGTCCCATGATGGTTTCTTTACTCACATTCCTTCACTAAATACCCAGTGGAAGCAAGTTAATCTCCAGCTATGTTTGCAGTTCATTGTTATTATAACGCTTTATAAATGGCACATCCGTGCATGATAATTCATTAATTTAGAAATCATATCCATCAAAATCCGAAGTTTTCACAAACAAGGTTGTATAAAAACCTTTAAAGTGAATCTCTGATTAAATCCTGGCAGCTCAAACAAAACAGAATACAGACATATTAGGACTTTTGTCTGTGCACTATTTGGGACGTTATACCAACGATATAACAATATTATACCTCCACATTAAAGTGCAGTCATTTAAAACAAGCCCACAGCGTTGATATAAATCAGTGCAATGTGTGAAGCTCATATACCCACACGTCTGCACGTTGCCAGCTTGACGAGAGACAGAACTGAGGGGATTTCACTCTAAAGGTTAGGAACCGTGAAATACCTGAGAAGTGCTGGAACCACTCTTCTCCCCAAATTATGGCCAAAAACATGCTAGACAGTGTTAGCGGTTGAGGGGAAACGCCTTGGCAGTTCATAAAGGACTCAGTGTGCAGCTGAAATGACCATGCGACTCCTGAAAATAAACAAGAATCAAATGGAGTGATTGATCGAATAAATTAAGGCCAGCAGCAGCAGCAGCGAGCGCCACACTCTCTCTTTCTCTCCCTCACCACTCAGCCCTCCCCTTTTTTTCAGTCAACACTCACAGACAGACAGACACAGCTACTCATCAGCTCCAATGACCAGCCTGGTAGAAAAACAGACACTTGTTGCTGTTTGCTCCGGCGCTCAGGCCAGCTGCAGTTTGGTTGTGAGTTTTTTTTTCACTGCAGCGTGGGAGTGGGTTGGTGATGGCTTTTTGGCTCAAGCATAACTAGCTTCATTGGGGTTCTGACTGATTTAAAAAAAAAAAACACTCCACATTGAAATTACAATTTTATTTGTGTGATTTTAACAAAAGCAGAGTTTTGGAAAAATATCTTCCTGGTTTGTTCAAACTGCTTATTTAGCTGTGAGATACTCTCATTTAAAATTCATATAAGTCGTGAAAAATTGGGGCATTTGATTTGGGGGACCACAAAATATGTATATATTTGTGTTCCAATGTTTGCAAGTTATTATATTTTCCTCAAACCGTTTACTGCTGCAATAATAAATCCTCTGCTTTAGCTCTGATGTTGTTAAGAAACACCAAAAGACCTCTGATTTAAAAAAAGAAAAATCTGTGTGAGGTTATTTCCGTGCTGAAGTGTGCCAAACAAGCCTCAGGAGGAAAGGAGAACTTATTTTGATGTTTATGCTTAACATTGATGTTGTTAAGTAATATATATACAAAAAACATACTGAGTCTATGCATAATCTATTGTCTTAGCATTTCAATTACTACTTTATGTCAGTCAGCCATTTATACTCATTTACAATAAAAGTTTTATGCTAAAATAATGTACAATACTTACACTGTTTCTAGATATGTTTGTAAAATTAAATACAGATCTAAAGAGCTTCATAACATTTTGTTGGATCGTGAATGGAGCAAGCCAAAATATTACTGGTTTTCCTAAAATCGGACTGGCCATCGAAGTTTGAGTAAAGATTTCCAGTTTTGCCCCTTCAAACATTTCTAAAAAACATAATAATGATGTTGTGGTCATATTTATTTTTAATAAAGTAATTAAAATGGGGGAAAAAATGATGTTGGTGTTGATTAAAATGGATTTAAGAAACTTTGTTTCTAAAAAAAAAAATTTTGAAATGCAAATTTTAGGGAATCATCCTCAGTCTGCAAGGAAAACCCACTCAAGACAGTTCACTTACATTTCAATCCACTAAAGTTTACTAACAAGTTTTGAATATTCAATGTCAGCCAAACATAGAAATCTATATTTTTAAAAATGTGCCTCTGTGTGACCCTGACTTGAAAATCTTCCAGCTCTGCCACTGATTTATGCTCCTGTTTTAATTCACAGTGAAGCCTATCAGATGGAGGTGGTGTGCTTCTCACCCTTTAACTACCTTTAAACGACAAGGCTATATATTTAACAGTAGACCTGAAATCTAAACCACTCAATCTGATGAACCTTGCTGGCTGGGCAGATCCTTCATGAAATAAACCCTCGCACACACACACACACACACACACACACACATATGCCTGTACTCTGTTCTTGCTGTCTGCCTGGCTGTGTGGTTTAGTGAAATCTCTTCCTCGTGCTGTAGGATCACCGTGGCCTCTGGGGTAACAAGATAGATGTAAACAACCAGTTATTGAATAGGCCCTGACTCATATCTGCGTAATGAGTATCGACACACAGATTCTGGCTTTAATAAATTCTCTCCCTCTGCCCAAAACCACTATTGACCCAAAGTTGTGCTTGTGCTGCAGATTAAAAGTCACATCTTAGTCCTGCAGGCCTGCTTTACAAACACAGCAACGAGCACATCTTGTAATAATCAGCTCAATTAGTGGAGGTCGTGGTGGAGAGTGGCTGAAGTGAGCGGTGGGAGGTTGTGAAAATAGGAGGGCTAGCTATTAGGAGAAACATGATCTTTATTCATCAGGGGTTGTAATAATTACTGTTTCAGAACCAGAGCCCTCTGATCAAACTGATCTGTGGAAACAAGTGGTTTACAAACACTGTCAGGGGAGAGACACAGGACCCCTGTCAGTGCTGGTGCACTCACCCACTCCTGATCATCACTAGCTCCAGTCCGATTAAGGTTGGTATTTATATTCATGTCATTACTGCTTACACTCCTTTCATAGCTGCTGCATGTTTTCTCTTGGCTCTGTGATAATCTGTACTTCCTTCATCATTAACCTCTCCAACCTTTTGTATGTGGTGTAGTGCAATGTGAATTTAGAAACAATTCTGGCTTGGCACATTTTCTGTTCCAACATAAAATACACTGATATAATCAAATAAAATAAACTATTTTTATTTTGCTCAAGACAAAGGGTGAAAATTAGTCATTGTGTTTATATTGTTTGAGTACTGATTGATGTGCACTGCTCTTTTTTAAATAAAGAAATTAAATGAAAGATATCTTGTAAATAAAATATTTTTGTCCTTTCACCAAACCGTGCCTTTCTTTTGGATTGATGTTATCATTATTGATATTCTTACTATATTATTTTTACATGACCACCTCTTTTTAATTTTTTTCAATTTGTATTATAAAGTTTGAAATGTATCTCAAACACCAACCACAAAAAAAATAACTACAAAGAATTTTAAAAAATAATAATAAAAAAGTGGGAGACCCAGCACTTTTTGTGTAATTTCTCAACAACATGATTATTATTATTATTATTATTTTGGTATTTTATTTTTATCTGAATTCTTTTTAAAACCCATGTCTGTCAAACAATATGGGCAGAATTTCCAGTCATGCATACGTGAGCTTTCAAATTTTATTTTGTGCTTGTAGATTTAGTTTTGTAACCTTGTAAAATTATTGCATGTCAGAAATAAACATGTGAGAGGGAAGAAGGATGTTGCTATGTGTTAGGTAGTTTTCAGTCACCTGACCCCATTGCTACCTTGACGGATGAAACATTTCGGTGATCAACAGCAGTTCAGCCAATAGAGTGTGTTTATTTTCTGCAGTCTCTAGTCAACAAAACATAGCTCATCAGTCAACGGAAGACAAAAACAAATTTGTGAAGTTCTGCTCTCAGCAAGTCAAAGGTCAAATTCAATAAAAATGTAAGCGCACCTGTAATTGTCTCGATTTTATCTTCATGCTATTCAGATGCAGATTCATCAGATATTCCAGACAGTAAGTCAAATCAGGAGGAAAGTGTTTCTGGACCGGTTCTGGGCCAAGTATAGAGGAGCGTTTGGCCTGGACGCATCAAACAGACCTGGGCTGGGGTCTTTTTTCATAACAAGAAGGGTAACAAAGCTGCTGCATTTGATCCAATGTGGCCCAAATAAGGAATCCTTATTTCATTTTTAGGCTGACTTGGCCTTGACCTGGCTTGATACAGTAAATAGAGTCACAAAAGGGGCCCAGATCCGGTTCAAACCTGCAATACAGATTTGTACAACAGGTCTAAATAGCACACACAAAATATCCACACAATTTGTTGCTTAAAAATGATTTATTCCTAGGCAAAACAAATTCAACACTCTTAAAAAGTTCCAACTGATGACTAACAATGTTAACTTAAGAATCTTAATTTATGAAGAGGAATGTATCATGTGCTGCTTTTTCATGACAGTTTCAGTGTCTTTCAGACAGTTTAAGAGTCAGTCGCAGCCAAGGAAAATGATTCCCTCACTCATCTGTGATGTATCTCCAGAGGCACGGCTGTATGTGACAGTAGATTCACCTCAGCACTTTGTAAATGTCAGGTTTCCCAATAACAAAAAGTATATAGTAATAAGTCATGGCTTACGTAGTCACCTGGAAGCTCTCTTTACACATTTAGTAGAGTATTAATGACTTCAACCAGTCCTAGATCTGAGCTTATAGTCAGAGGCTGTAAAGAAAGAAAATCATACATAAGCATACTGAACAACAAAAAACATGCTAAACTAGTCAACGCTTACCTGTTCAGGAATTGGTCTCACAAATACAACTGGATCCAGCAGCTCTTGACTTTTTTTTCTCCCAGAAAATCTGTTAAATCACAAGAAAAGTCCAAGGAGCAAAATATTAAAACAGTGGAAAACATATAGAACATTAACTCGTTTAGGTTAAGTACAAGTACATGTTGTGGCATCTGTGATTGATCGGCTTTGCTTACTTAGAAGTAACCTGCAAATCCAGAACACGGTCAACACTTTCAATTCTATCCCAAATTACTGGAAAAGAATTGATATGTAAAACATGAATTAATTGGTTTGTTTCTTCACTGTAAAAAAACAGGATCCTCATTTCATGGAATAAAGCGAGTGATAAAAAATAGTAATGTGTTTTAGGATAAATATGCAGTACAAGCTAGAAGTTCTCAAACAACAACCACTTCTGGTACTTGGTTTAGATACGCCACACGCACAGAAATGACATTCCTGCTAATCTTGAAGACAAAACATTAAAGTAACATTAAAGTAACGCCTACCTGAGCTGAAGAAGCTGCAGCCATCCTCCATCTTGAAAATCCTCCTTTTAGGATCTAGTGTTAGCCCCTTGAGCCAAACTCACCTGTTGCCTGATTGGATTGTTAAATTTGTGATTGACACGACATTGACCAATCAGCTAAGAGGAAGAAAAATCGATCAAAATAGTTCTTTTTCACACATTTTTTTTTTCTCTCACAAAGTTTTTTTTTCTCTCACACGCAAGATTTTTACAAGTTGACAAAACTAAATTTACAAGCACAAAACAAAATTTGCAAGTACAAATATATGAATTGGTGCCCATCAGTCAGCTCTGCTTCCGATATGCGGCTTTAATATCACGATATTATTATTATTATTATTATTATTATTATTATTATT
>JAVKLF010000073.1:11781550-11798791 GCA_034783495.1 Millerichthys robustus | reverse complement strand
ATCTTTTACTTTTACTGAATTGCAATATTAAAGAAAATATGAATAAAACATTCCATTTTGTCTTTTTTATAAGAACAGCCAGACTTTTAATGTGTTTCTTCCAGATCACTAGAGTAACTGTGGCTGAGTGGATAGGGCAGTCCTCCAATGAGAGAGTTTGATTCCCCTGCTATTCAGTCACATGTCAAAATGTCCCTGCGCAAGACGCTGAAACCCCACTGCCTCTGATGTGTGTCCCATCAGTGCATAAATGTGATTTAAGCACTGATTAGTCTCCATAGCATGTTTTTTCTAGCTTTGTGGAGAAGTGTATTAGAGTGCAGTGCAGATGGGTAAATGAGGCCATAGTGTAAAGTGTTTTAAGTATCCAGGTTGGATAGAAAGGCACTATGTAAGTACAGTCCATTTACCAATTAAAGTTTGTAGCAGGTTTTTCTTTAATTTTATCTCACACTAAGTTTTATTAACATAAACTGTTGAACTCGTGTTCTTTTGGTGTATTTTCATGTCAATCTATAGTCTTGATCATCTCAGCATAGTTTGCATTCACGTACTGTACCTTTTCATGTATTTTGAATTGCTGCTCCAAAGCAGGTTATCTGCCCCACAGAGATCCTTTTATTACATTCTTGATGCACAACAACAAAAGCTGTTTGTTGGCCAGCATCTGTGATTCAGTCTCTACACCTCTCTGTACGTTTTATGTGTTAAACATATTCATGATGGAAACGCCGGCAGCTGCTTCAGTTTCTTCACCTCACTTTCTCTCTCTTGCAATGAAATAAACAGGGAGATAGTGAGAAAAGGGTGGTGGGGACAAACAGAGGAGTGGGTGAGAGATGTGGTAAATTACATTGTCGAATTCAGATCCTGCCACTAATGCATCTCATTGAGTGTGTGACGTTGTCGTTCTGGATGCTCAGTTATCTGTGTCAACAGCCCAGTTAAAGCAGCACAAAGTTTAGCCAACACGCTCCGAGCCAAGACCAGAAATGGGACAGCGGAGACCAGGCAGACGTGCTTGTTATGAAAAATTCATCTTCCCCACATGAGAACTGCAGAACTTAATTAGCGCTCTGGCCTCCATTCTTACATTGCTTCATTCCTACACAAATGATAACATCCCTGTTACTGCATTTGTTTTACTCACTGCACACACATTACTCAGAAGTACCAGGGTTACACACATCTACACGTACCCTGCTGTAGTTTTCATCCCCTGTTCCCTAACTAAACCCCCCTCCTCCTTCCCCTTATTTCACTCCAGTCCCATTCCTCATCCTCGAAACTATTTGAAAATCAATTATCTCAACAAACCAGCTGTAAGGAGCGGGTGCCAGCCACTTACTCTTGAAGTGAATAACTTATTTGAAATTCATTACTGTGTTGAGCGCTGCAACAGGGCCCTCCAAGACTCCGCTTCTCCCGCTCAGTCTGCTTTTCTTTACATAAACTAACTACTGCGGTGGACTGATCATTTCTTTACTCCCTGACGGCTCCTCCTCTCCTCTTTTCATGCAGTTTTAACCAACCGAACACCACGGACAGAAGCAGACAGTAATTCATGCGCACATGCAAATACACACAAAGCTCCCTTGATTGGTTCACCTCATTTATTTATCACGTGCAATCATGGGATGCCTGGAGTGTATTTTTCTTCCTGCCTGCATCTTAAAGGCATTATTATAGATGGTGAAAGCAAAGTAAAGTTGGAGAGGAAAATGGGGTAAATATGAAAATTCATTCTAAAGTCAGTTTTCTCATGTTGGTTAACATTTGTTATCCGATTTTGTTGTGGTGAATAAGTGAGCTGAAGTATTAAAAGAGAGATAAAGCTTTTAGGATTTCAGGCCTGATTAGTTCATTATTTTTCTTAAGAGAAAGCAGAGACATTAAAGGATCACTTTGGGCTGGCCAAAAAACTTGAGCTCACAAATGACTTTCTGCATGTCTGAGACAATGTTTGTTTCCCTTACAGCAAGAAGTAAAATATGTTTTTATCAGTACTCTCAGCAATTTCAACCATATCAAACACTGGATTCAAAAATTTGAAAGTAAACAGATAAGCAATTAAAATATAACCTAATACAGTTTTTCAGAGATCTTGCAACCCTGATTATAAAGGCACATGTCATCAGTAATTATGGACATGACTTTATTCTCTGACCCTTAATTGTTGTAAAATCTTTGACCAAGCTGACATTCTGTTGATTCTTTTTTTAATTAAGGAAAAAAACCTGACCAACCAATTAAAAAATGAAAAAAGAATAAAGGAGATTTCTTGCAGATTTTTTCTTTATCCAGAACATCCTCCAGACGTTCAAATGTTTACAAAATATGAAAAGATGTCTTCTCACTTCCTGCTTTGTATTACCAGTTTAATACTTACAGGATAATGACTAGAAGTGTTGTGGAATTTATTTTGTCACTGTAACTACACAAACATTATTAACTGCATCAAGACACGTTTGTCTGATAAATTGTTGAAATGAAGTTTACTTTTCTGTTTTCCTGCTTTTTTGTGCAGTTTTTTTGTAATGAAGATGCTGCATTTTTTTATGAAAGCAGCAAAATTCATGCAACTTTGTTTCAAACTTAGTAAAATCTTTGCTTCCACCAACAAAAAGGTGTATTTAATGTAAGTTTATTTTTCAAGTTGCAAAATTTGATAAGATTAAAAGAAATGTGTGGGATAGTATTGCTCACCAGATGATTTAAAGACTGATAGTAATATTTGTTTATCAGAATACAAAAAGCAAACAGACCAACTTTCTTTCTTTTGTTTGTACTTTCCTTCTTTCTTATTCTCTCCATCCCTCCATATATTTGTTGATGGAGTTAAGGAGAGTAAATGAGTGTGACAGGGCTGTCATGTATGTTCCTGTAAATCCCAGTAAAGGCCAGTGCAGAGACAGGAGGTGTCATATCCTTACATCTCTCTCCGTTTCTGCCACCAGCTGGACTCTCCTCCTCTCCCCTTTTCTGTCACACTCTATATCTCTGCCATCCTTGTCTGTCCTCTGTTTCTCTCCTCCCTCCTTGAGTTAACTTCCACGGTCGCATGGTTTAGCTTTCTAATCTTATTCAAGCCTCCTAGTATTTCTGTAAAGGAATAGTTTGGGTCTTTTTAAGTTGGGTTCTGTGGAAAGGTCAAAAATAATTAATATTCTACGTGTTCTATGTTAGTAGTTTGAATAAACAGGGTTTAGATCTTCATAGTTTTTGATTCATTGTGAAACATGTTCACAGTAACCAGTAGGTGTCTGTGAATTTTACAAAAAAGATTGCTGTTGTTCTAAACAAAAAAAATCTTAACATTGTCACCAATGTTGCAGTTCACAGATATTGTATATTTCATATTTTTAAGAAGAAGAAGCAGCAGAAGCAGTTATAGCACTTTTTTTTTCATTTCTAGCAGGGAAAATCCATATTATATCATATTACATGATTCAAAATTGATGGGGATGTATAAGTAAATGCAGGGCATATGCTCACAAATTTTAATAAATATATGCAAGCAGGTACTTCTGTAAAACTCTTGAATTACCACTCCTACTGTATCATGTACACTTGTGTGACTCCAGACTCTGGGCAGCTCAACAGCATGAAAACAGTCCGCTAAGCCATCATGGCAAAAATGGGGTCAAATTGGCCTTTCAACTACCCTTAATCTCCCTGTGCCCAAATAAAAACCCACCTGCCGCTCCCCACTGTAACTCTCCTTTGCAACCCACAGCCGACAGTTCTTTTCAGCGTCTAATCAACTCAGAAATATCAGCAGAACTTGCTGAAAGCTGCCGTGGACATCTCCTATCAGCGTGTTGAAGCATCGCTCTCTGAATGTTGCGTTTACCTCTCAGCTGTCTCTGTGTGTGCCTGTGTGAATTATGCACTTACTTTTACCTTATTCACACACCCTCTCAGTTGCTTTCAGTGCAACTTGAATGGGTTTTGTTTGCATCAGGAATGAGTAAGGGGAGACATGATCGATGCCAAACCTATTATGGAACACACTTTAAGTAGAGCAGCCCCATTTTAGCAATTTGGCAGTAGCCAAAGCGCACATGTGGAATTATTTGATCAATAGCCTTGTAGCTTGATAGAGAGGAGTAAATTATATGATCAATGTTGTGTTCTGTGTCGGTACCTGCTCACTTTGAGAGTCTCTTCTTTGTGAATATTTCTGTTTGTGTGCAGACATACCGGTACTCATATGGGTGCAGATTAATTCCTAAATGCTCATGTCTCCACATTGTTGTGGCTGCACCATTTGCTTTCCATCTTATTGAAATAAAGGCAGTGTTTCCTGAGGCTCTTTGTGCATTTTTTTTTCTTTTGGGCATAATATACTCTGTTCGAGAGTGGAAACAGAGAGGGATATCAAATGGCAGAGATGAAAATAGAATGAATGGGTAGTAGAAGAGATGAGCTAAATTATTGATTTGTATCATAGTTTGCATGAACACACAACATACTCAGCTATCTTCTTGGTTATTCACCTCAAATAACACACTCTTATCACTCCACCAACAAGTGTACCTCTCATACCTGAACATCTATAGTAAATCTTTGCATAAAACATGACAAGGAGCATGTTGAGATTTCCTCACGGTGATGTGTGCAAATATAGCGTATGTTAAAAATATCCTCTATTTTGTTTTCCTCTAGAAGCACCTCTGCAAAGGAATCTTGTGGTTCAGCTAAAGGGGATACAAAGACATCAACACACTCTTTTGTCTGTCTCTGTGAATGAGATCACTACCCCATCCTGTCAGTCTGAAACACTGCCTGTGTGCATCGAAGGCTGAGCACGAGTGGTATATCAGGGCGAAGCGATACCTTGCCTCATCGTAGGTTCATGGACGTGTAGGTGTCACAGAACTCGCAGGGAGACACAGAGAGACAGCCTGATAGCCCGGCAAAGTGGCCTCACTTTGAGCCTGATTTGTTTTTGTTTGTTCTCCCCCCATCTCCCCCACTCTCTCTGCCTCTCTCCTGTCACATGGTAAAGGCTGGACTGTCTGGGTAACGATAGGCACACGACAAGAGGAGGATGGGGCAGGAAAAGAGAGAGAGGTACACGACTGGAGGTAGAGACATAAAAGGGGAGGGGGACACAAAGTAGAGCCTGTCATACTCACTTAGGTACTGAAATATTAAAGTGAGCAGTCAGGATGTAATTTTCCTGAGAAAACCAAAAGATGAGAGGTGGGGGGGTAAGTGAAGCGAGAGTAGGAGGGAGGAGGGGCCATGAATGATGGAGATGTAGGATGAGGAAAAGTATCACAGCTGATCTCTCCTTCCTCTCCTCTCAGAAGAGACACAGCCACACATTTAATACAGCTGCTTTAATTAGCTTAGCTTTATGCGGTCTGTCTCTCTGTTTCTTTTCTCCACAAGATGTGAATAATTCAGATGGAATGGTGTACCGCTGTCTCAAAAAGACAGCAAGCTCACTGATCTGCAATGTATCTGTGAGAAAAACAAGGAGAGAAAGTGCAGCCATAAAAAGAGGTCTCTGAAATCAGACAGCATACTGAAAGTACTGAAAACCATTACTTTGCAACATCCTAATTTGTCTTGGGTTTAGAATTCCATTTATAATTGTGAATTTGGGAAAGCATTTTGTCTAAATGCAGTAAAATGTACAGTATTATATCACAGCAGTAAAAGCTGATCAGTCTGCAAGTCTAAAAACTAAAATGTAAAATGTTTTTTACAGTTGTTTTGCTTCCTTAGGATGTCCAGAATGCACTTCTTTGTGAAGTTTGATGTGATTATATGACTGTGTGTAAAGAGGTTTGTGTGTTTTAGTGTATTTGACTGACTGGTGTTTCAAACTTTGCTTAGCTTAAACAGTTTGGAGTGTGGAAGATTATTTGTCAGGCCTCTGCAACTTGTGTATTTGCTGTTAGGTGGGGGTAACAAAAGGTAAAGAGAACAGAGGTGCTGCGTTTTTTTCCCCACATAAACCTCAATTTCCCAAACCTCTTTTTTCTCAGAAGCCTCCCTGTTGGTGATTGAGGGGGACTCTGAGTGCTTAGTGGCCCAGACATGATAAGGGTTTCTGTGCCAGGCTGAGGTGGGTTGTTGTCCCCTGTGTTTACCCTCCAGGCTTCACCATCTCTGCTCGAAGTGGGGAGACATTAGACGAGCGCACACACATTATGATATAAACACTTCTCTGCCTCCCATCATCTTTTGGATTTTGAAGAAGTTTTAATGAGCTGAGAATAAAGTGAATTCTGCCATCTCCCTGTCTGTCTCAGTCTATCATTGCCTCTGTATCCCTTTTGTGTGACTTGTCTCCATTCCAATCACAGCTCGCTTCACTGATCGTTGAGTCACATGTGAAAGACAATCGACATGACAGCGTGAGTCAGCCAGGACAGCGAGCTGAGCACAGATTAGTCATCCCAGTGAGGTGCTTTTGTCCAGACATGATGACAGATTCATGAAATGAGCAGGAGACTGATGCACCGAGAGTGTCTGACTGTCTCAGCTTGGATTAAAGATACTTCTGCGTGTGTGTGGCTGTATTTGTGTCAGTCTCTATAAAAAGACACGACTCCATAGCTCAGTCTCAAGAATAAAAGTGGACTACTTCAGAGTATACTTTGTTGACTTCTACATTTCGCAATGACCTGGGCAATTCTGCATTAATCTCAAAAACCTAAAGTTTCAGTGCATAAAAGCAACAATTTTCTTTTCTGCAGGCTTTACAACAACTCGTCCCACAGTCGCAAAAGCTGTTATGTAGCTTCCCAATCAAACATGATCCGCTGCCACTAATCTTGTTTGTGACTAGATCGGTCACCATAATCCTTTCCACAACAAATAGGCTTCTACAGCACACGGTGAAATGCACCCCCAACCAGGTTCAGATGGGCTCCCAGAGTATCATCTCTCAGAAATCCGCCAACAAGAGATGCTTCTTTTATCTGACTCCCTGCCATGTTGTCATAGCAGGGTGTAACGGAATCAACTCTGTGTGTATCTTTTATTATTAAACAGTTGGAACTTTAAAACGCCACAACATTTACAGCAGGACAGGCTGCAAAAAAGGCACCTGTTTATCCCTCAAGGGAATTGCAAATAAGCTGTTGTTTTCAGATTTTCTAATTCTTTGTTTACAATTAGAAACGCTAATCACAATTTTTGTCACTTTTGATCCAGTGTTGCTCCAATCCCCACGACAATTTGAAACGAATCAAATGATATTAACAAAGAGGATTCCTTTGAGGTTGTTTTTCAATTTGAAATGTGTGCTTGTTTGTTTGGAGCTGCAGCCATTCTTCATGTCTGAATGTTACTTGGATAATTAGAAGGTCGCAGCTTATGTGAGGTTATTTAACTGAATATTTTTCTATGTTTTAAAAGAATGTGTGAGGTTTTAATTTCCAGGAAGGCTCAATCTGGTGGATGTTCATTATAAATAATGATGTATATGGTCCGAAATATTTAAGATTTGAGTCGTGTAAAGACTCTGTCCAGTCATATATTAACAAATTTTTATCTAAACTGCTGTCATTCAATGAGTTACAGGGAAGATTTTAATTGTTTTAAACCTCTCTAAAGAATACCAGTTCAAAAATCTGAACCATATAAAAAAGATGATATAATTCTTTTATTAGGAAAGTTTTTAAAAATTAAACAAAAAAGGAATAGATGTGTTTTATTGAGTACACAGGTTGTAAAGCTGCTTGTTGGGCAGTTTCCCACAGAAAACAGATGGCGTCAGCATTGCTGTTAGTGTTGACATTAGAAACGTCCTGGCAGACAGAGCTGCTATATTTTGATGACACACAATTCAACCAACCTTGTCTCTCTCTCTAACTTGGACTGTGGAGGAGATTATGTGAGTGTGCAGCGGATTAAATTAACTTTCATTTCAAGTTCTCCTTTGTCCACCCCGGGGTTATCCCGCGCCATCACTGCTCACGGCGCAGAGTGGGAGTGAGGAGGAGACAGGATGACCGAAAGTAGAGACTGAGCAGCTTAAATCTCAAAGTAGTTCAATGAAAACAGAAATAACAAGATTTATATGCAAGCTATCACATACAAAGAATAGTGAGGGGGCTTTGTCGTAGCATTTTCATTACTGACAATCTTCCACTGTGAGGTCATGCAGCCTGTCCTTGTTCTGTTGTGGCTTCAGGGGAAAGAAATCTGTCTAAGTGTGAGAGCTGAATAATAAATCTAAATATATACATAAATCATGTTGTGCTTTCAGTTTGTGATGATCTGTGGTGCACTTAAAAGCCTGAGCACTCAGATCACATCAGTCCTGTGGACTTACAGGTCAGTTAAAACTATTTAAATGCCAATACACTTTGGAGGATCCACAGAGTTTTACAGTGAGATATAGACCGAGGTCACTAAAAGCAAACAATGGTGTTTTCACAACAGGAGCCTCTGTTGGAGCTCGTTGAGTGACATGCCAATCAGAGCTGTTGTAGGTGGATGCCAGGATTCAGTCAGCCAGTGCATTTCCAAGCATTGAGGTACTTTGTGTTCAACTGTATTAAATGAGTAAATTATTGGCCCATTTCAAAGTTGACATACTGACTTGAAAGAGTAAGAAATGTTGTGTTACTGAAGGCTGAGTCCCATTTCTTAACTTTTTTTATATGCAAAATAAAATCAAGGACCCATTTTTAAAATGTATTAAGTGAGACTATAGGATGTCACGAGGATCTAGAAATCACAAATGTCAATAAAATACTGCAGAGGTGTCATAACGTATGTCATTCCTCTTTCATGCTGTAAAATGTTCAAGACATTTTAGAGTGTATAGAGTGAGAGTGTTGCACAAAAAATAAAGTAATCTACGTGCTGCATATTTTTAGTAAATACAACTCTGATGTTTATTTAATTATTTGTTCTTTTTGGTCTACACTTTAAATGGGCTAGAAACTCCGAATGTTTTATACTGTTTTGGTGAAATTCCACATATTTTTAAATATGTTCCTACAAAAGACCTATGAGACGTAAAGGTTGCAGAAATCTTTCACAGAACCTTCATATGTTCTATTTGAGTCTATTATCATTAGGGTATTGTAAAACAAATCACCGGCCTGACCTGCCGAACACATGACTGTCTAGCCTGACACAAAATTTAAGGAGATTAAATTGTTATATATAAAGATTTTTTTTTTCAGTCCAACACCATTCTCCTCTATGTATCCTTCCTCAGTCCTTTTCCCCTTGGCTTTCCACTTTTCCATCCTTCTGTTTCCCTCTTCCTCACTTCCTCCTTTCATTGTAGAAGGTGGTGAAAAATCAGTATTGTTTACGCAGAAGATTAGAGCAGAATTGGGCAGAAGGCGGTTGTTCTGTGACGATCGAGATAAGATAGAGGCCCGTTGCACACGGCTGTGCATTTGGGTGTGTTTGCTGCCTTAACACGTCTTATCTTGGGAGCAGGCAGGGCAACCATATTAAGTTGTTCATTGTAATTATCTGTGGCAAGAGTAGATTTCATAGGAAGATGTAGGGTAAAATGGAAGAAGGATATTTGAAGACAGACAGGCCAGCACACACATTTTACATTTTTACTCTTTTTGCACGTTAGTCAGCGTATTCTACTTTTCTCATCGATGGTACCTTAATGCTTCCATATCTTAATGACCTTTGGTAAGTCTAACATCTTAGCCACTGCTCTAATATTCAGCTTCTCATGACTCATCCCTGTCTTTCCCCTGTTTTTTTATCAGTGATCTTTCTTTCAGTGAGCTCTCGCTACTGTCTGTTGCTCTCCTCTGTAATTATGATGAGAATGTCAGGTGCAATCAACCAGATATGGGTTTTTACATGGAAAGTCAGTTCAATATTTAATAAAATGTATTGATATTTTTAACATTTTTAGGCAATCTGCAATAATGCAAGATTTACTTCTGACTGAAAAGAAGAAGGAAGGCCTGCTTTGTCTGAAGAGCAAAAAAAAAAAATTTATATATATATATATATATATATATATAGACACAAGCAATTAACTGAATTTCAGAAAAGTGCTTTTAAAAAAGTGCATAAAAAGTGTTTTAAAGCACTTTCAGTTTGTTGCTCTTTCAGTTTTGACAGATCCTGTCATAATTGGAAATACATATAGAAATAATAAGCTGGCTTAATAAATAAATAAATGGCTTGTTAAAATAATTATTGTGTCACAAAAATGAATACAAAGAAAAAGTATAAAACGTATTTAATGCAATGTAATGTATGTAATATAAAACACTCTGGACTCTGTAGGGACTTGACAAAGAGCTGTACAGATTCAGACCATTTACTATTTGAGTTATTGTACGATGTGTAATCATGTATTTATTAGTAAAAACCAGAGATGTACCTTATTTTATATTGCATTGAATTGTTCCAATGTAGACTGAATAAACAAAACATGTTATCACAGTAAAATGAAAGGAAGAAAGAAATTAAAGTAAATTAGTCACTTTCGGCAAGAATTTAAAACAGGTAAGTCAGTATGTTTTTGTAAGTTTTCAAATTGAAAGAAAACTAAAAACATGTCAAGGTACTTTAAGCGTCTTTGTTTGAAACGAGAGTGTACCAGAAGAAATGCAATGTTCTCCACAGTCTGGAAAAGCCTTAAATTGTGTTGTGAAGGTTTTTTTGTGTTTTTTTTTTCTGGACTGTCAAGTGTGACAAAAATACTTCAAAATGATCCAATTTCCCTCAGCTTTGTGAGTGGCTGAAAGACAACTTGTTCTTTTTTGTTTAACAATTATCGAAGCGCGGTGACATCTACACTTGTCAAGGTTGGAAAGTTATGTTTTACTGAGAGAATAGCAAAGAACTGTAATGGGGAACTATTAATTTCATTAGATTTTGTGACACTGTTATTGTAAAAATACTGCATCCATAGCACTCTGATAACACACAGGAATGTCATAATTTTCTCACCCTGAGAAGTGCATCACCGCTTTTGTGACTGTTTATTAGAATTAAGTGGAGGTCCACAGTCTTGTTAAGAAGTGATAACGTTTTGCTAAGAAGTAGAAAATGACAGTTATTGTGAGCAAGCTATCAGTCAATAGAGCTTTGTGTTCGCCTCGCTCTTCTTTTCACCACCTTGGCATTGACCACAGTGTGTGTCTTTATGCACAAATATCTAAAGTAACCTTGCCATGTTAAAAAGAAATACAAGAATCTCTGAGACATTCTTTCTATGTTTCACCCTCTCCCATTCACATGTTTTCAGTGTGACGACTTTTCTAAAATACAGCTCAGAGAATACAAAGGATAAGTTTGGCCTAGTGTGTAAACATAAAAAAATCCCTTCAGTGTGATTGGAAACAACGCGTGAATGTGATAGAGAGAGACATTAGGAATAGTGCAGTGATCAGAACATAAAGGCTGATGACAAAGAATGTGAGAGTGAATGGTTGTTTGTCTAATTTGTCTTTGTGTGTCCCTGTGATGGACTTGCAACCTGTCCAGGGTGTACCCCAACCTTTGCATTGTGACTGCTGAATATGGGCACCAGTGACCCCCGTGACCCTGAAAGGAAGAAGCAAATAACAGACAGATGGATAAATTAACATGTTCAATAACCTGTGATTAAAGCAATCGCTCGGAGGCAAATTTCAAAAGATTGAACATTTATTTGCACACGTAATAAAGTTTAATATAACCTCTCAGCTGGTCCAGAGGCCAACACTTAGTCGTAAAAACCTCTGGCCCCGAAATATGGGATCACACACAATTTATACAGACAGTGTCTTTAGTGGGACTCCACCCATAATGGGTGAGATGACTGCTCACACAAAAGGATCCTATCTGTGGAAGAAGACAGCTACGTGTTGTCACGATGGATGCAATGTTATTAATCTATCTCCATGCACACACTCTATCTAAGATGACCTGACCCAGACACTCTAAAGTAGTGCAGTTCTATCGTTAGGATATAATAAAACTCTTGATTAACACAATCTAAAACTCAGAAGGTTAAACAGTTTATGTGAAATGCAATTAATCGGTGCTAAAATAATAAATTCTTCTACAGATAGATACTTATCTTCACTGCAAAATGTAGTTTCAAGAGTTTGTTGGCTTTTTACATATTTACACATATCTATCTGTACCTGGGTCTATTTCCTGGAAACACAAGAAACAAACAACACTTATATTTATACATAAAATATTTACAATTGCATCTCAATTCCAAAATTAACTCCTAAAAGCACCACATGGCAGCTTTTGCCTAAAAGTATACATACACTGAACAAAAATATAAATGCTCCAAGTGAAATATTGTTGCCGTGTGGAGTAAGTAATATTTCTCTTGATTTGAGAATAATTTTTAATCCAACTTACTGAGCATTACTCAGTGAGCTGTTTTTTAATTCAGTGAATGGGTGGGGCATGTCCAGTGGGTGATCAGACAAAATGAGCAACAGCTGGACAATCCCTGGACTGGGGACAATATAAGGCCACCCCGAAATGTCAAATTTTGTCACAAGTCATAATGCCTCAGATGTCTCAAGTTACGGGGGACCGTGCCATTGGCATGTTGGATGCAGGGATGTCCACCAGAGCAGTAGCTGCACGGCTCAGTGTCCATTATCGGACCATTGGTCGTTTAAGAGTTTGTCTCTAACATACTGGCACTACTGCAAATCCACCTCATCCTCATCAGCCACGTGTGACCACTTCGGCACAAGATGGCCACATTCGACTCATCCATCTGGGGGATGGGGCAGCTAAGTCCAGCGACACACACAGCTGATGAGACTATTGGTCTGCACAACAGACGCATCCCACCTCAGACTGTCCGTAACCACCTACAAGAAGCCAACTTGCATGCTCAGCGCCCTCACTGTGGTCTGGATCTCATGTTCAAAGGACTGTCAATCTGCTACAAATGGCCATACCACAATGTTATCAATGCCGACATGAAGATCAGTAATTACTGAAAATATATTTTGAGTTTCCCGTAACCCAAATGTTGATAAAACTCTTATATTTGACATGGAGCGTTTATATTTTTGTTCAGTGTATATTGGTCACATTTGCTGTTTTCTAAACTGTCTCCACACTTAAAAAATGTCATTGTTGAGCTCAGATTGGGTTTGAGTTGTCGGCAAGGTTAAAAAAATCATGTTGTCTTCTTAGTTATAGTATTTTGTTAGATGTTTTAGTCCCCCAACCCCTCGTTTTTGTCCTTGTTGGTGACAGACAAATTCTATATTCACAGAGCCACAAGAAGTGACTGTCAGAAAGATCTGTCTCCTTTAGACATCCAAACAAATGTTAACTACCATTACTTTTTGTGCAAGGACAAAAAGAAATATGAAAAGTGGAAATGTAAACAGAGATGTGTCCTTGTTCTGTCTGGGTCATTCATTGCTCCCGGAGGCAGATTTACTGTTACGCTTATTTCTACTTTCTTCTCCATCCTTTTCCAAGGAGCAGCAAGAGTCATTATGATTTGGACCAAAAAAAATTCAATTTTTTTTCTGATTTTATTCTCTAACACCTCACTTTAGGTTTGCTGTTTTTCTATTTGCTGCTCTCTCTTTGGGTATGTTTCTTCTATCTTTGATTCTCAGCTTTAATTAACAGTATCTTTCAAGGTTAGGTTTTATTTATGTCTCTTCTTATATACGTAGCTCCCACTTCGAAACAAATCAGTCAAATAATTCCCCTCCCCTCTATGACAGTGTCTCTTGAACTATTTGGGGAAATTTTGTTGTTCTTGATTGGCTTCGTTGTTTTTTCTTTCTCTGTCTTTATGTCTCTCTCAGACTCACACAGTAAAACACTCATTTGCCCCCAAGTCTTTTTGTTATTTTTCTTTCTCTTAGTGACTTTGAATGAAGTAGACGTGGTAAGTGAACTCGAGGGTTCAAAGACGAACTATTGACACTCTACAAGGGACATTCCCAAAAGGCTGGAGTTCATTTGATACTCAGCCAATCAGCTTTTTGCTTCTGCATGACTGGCAGTGGTGGTGTCTAATTACACAGGAATGTTTGGAAGCACCCAGATAATCCTCTAAAAGCCTATCCAAAACTAAAACTCCCTATTTTGCATGAACAACAGGAACAAGGCATCATATTTCCAGCAGAATGGGGTTAAGAATGGGAATTCCCTCAGTTTGAACAAATTAAGTATATTTTAAGTTGTGGAGAGGTAATTTATGTGTCAGGGAATGTATTATTTTTTTTTAAACAACTCTAAGGCGTGACATTCAGAAATGTGCCTCTTTTTTCCATCCACAGAACAAAACTGACTCTAAACAGTTGAGATAAGAGATTAGAGATTAATCGTCAGAGGTTTTGCATCAAAACAACACTCTTTGCTGGATGTTGACAGAAGGGAACCCCAAAACAAGTTGCATTTCTAAAGGATTTCTCCAAGGCGTGCAAATGTCTGTCACTTGTCTTTACCAACATGTTGATATGGTTTTATTTAGATAAATGTAGTAACCCAGCTAAAAGACAGCATTTGACTTCTGTGACATTTCACATACAAACACAACATTTTTAATGTTTTAAGGTTATTTTCTCCTTATGTCTGTCATTCCCACTCCAATAGCAATATAAGTTTGAGTGTTGTGATTCAATACAATACAATTTATTACATTTAGTATGATACAATACTATAGTATTAAAACAACACTTAGTATATCTGTCATCTCGGGGTTATTTGTTTTGGATTTAGTGCTGCCCAAGTAGCCGCTGTCACAAGACAAAGAAAACCATAAATAAAAAATAGAAACTATAAAAGCAGCGTTACACATTTTACACTAATGAGATAAAAAGATTAAAACAGAACTGTACAACCATACTGTACATATCACTGTTTTACTTTCATTATAGTTTTTTGATACTGGCAAATTACATTTTTAGTCATTTTACATTTGGTGTGGAGTCACTTTTTCCATTTAAAAATAAAAGACTAGCAACAGTTTCTGATGTAAAATTTAACAATAAAGTAAAGTTTTGACACTTCACAGTGTGTCAAATGTGCGATAGAACAGTGAAGCACATTATTTCATCACTAAAAACAGTTGTCAGTCTCCTTGATGACTATCCAGGATCCAGGAGTGGCGAAATTAAAACTGGTGAATTCCTCAAAGGCTACAGTGGTTTCTTGCTGGGAGCGGACTTTACACGACAACTAATGAGTTGCTTACATCCCCTTTTTCATGGCCATACTGTGTATTATTGAGTCCTGGATGAAGTGAACAGTCCCCAGAGTGCAGCCCCTGTCATCACCTCATGCCTTGTGGGAAGTACTGAAGATAATAAAGAGAAAAAGTAATGAGTGTTGTGGTTTTAAAGATAAAATGACCCAAGCTGTGTAGCTGTCAAATCACACCGGATTTGCCTATATAATATTGTACAGCATTTTAAAATAACTAATACAGACACACGGGAGTTCAGCCACTTGCTTTGCTTAATAGTACTGCACCAGTATCCCTGTCTGAGTGAACCAAAGTGTTATATGTGGCTAATTGTTCAGCCATGTGCCTGAGAGGCACAGTATACTTTACGGTTACCTTTAATTTGTGGTTTATGCACTTTAAGCTCTTCAGTGCAAAAAATGGGAGGAGCAAAATGACAATCCTCATCAGTGGGTCTGAAGAACATCAAGGGCAGAAGTGACTGATAAATAAAGGAGGAGAAACTGAAGTATAGGAGAAGAATTGAGGGAAAATGTGTAAAGAACACTGGGAGGGCTTAAAGATGAAACAGAAAGAAGGATTTGGCAGCAAACTAGGAAGTGTATCTTGACACTGTTGTTCTGGCTTTAATGGAAGATTTATGTTCTCGGGGTCACTGATCACCTATGGGAGATACGTTAGAACGAGAGATCTAGAGCGGTTGATGTTTTTGGAACAAAGAGATGTAGAGAAAAGAAGTTCAAGCAGAAATCAAGGAGACAAAGGGAACAAAGATGATGCAGGGAATCAACGACAAGCTGTGACAGATGACTTTTTATTTTTTATTTGTTGTCCTTTTTTAAATCAAGTCAAACAGTTTATAAACAATTTTTTAAAAGACCTGTAGATTGAATCAATTTATTCATTACAGTTTTCTAGGTGTGACTCAGTTAGCTTTATTGAAAACCTTGTCCATTTGACAGGATAAAAATTGTAATTCACTATTTGAACCAAGGTATTGAAAGTCAGTTCATGTTGGTGATAAAAGAAAAAACAGAGAAGAGCCTTGGAGTAGCACTGTGGTGTTCATAGGCTTATAAAGCAGACCAAAAGAGAAAATTAAGTAGATTTAAAAAAACATTTTAGTAATTATTCAGAGGTATTTGATGTTTTACTGCTTACTCGTTTTTGCCTTTTTGTTTGTGCTGTTTTGTAGTTATTGCTACTGAAGACTTTTATTGGTTTATTATTTTTATTTATTATTTTATTCCCCCGCTCCTTCTCTGAAAGGCAAGTGTATCCATGGGATTTAAAAGTGTAGAAGAAAAATTAAGAAAGATTTGTTTTAAAAAGATTTTTTATTGGACTATTTTTCAAATTGCGAAAAAATTTAACAAATCCAAAGATGAGGAAAAGGAGAATGGACATCCCACTTCTGCAAAATCTGATTATTTTTATGACTTCAGTTATATAAGCCATAACATAGAAGTTCAGGAATGTGTCTTTTGTTCAAAATAAGTACTATCATTTTGTGCTAAAACATACATGAAACATGTTTTTATTTGTATTTGTTTCAAGGTTTGAAAAATCTATATTTTTTTATTATCCTGATGCATCTCAATATATTTTATTAATATTTCAAACTGAATTTAGACCACAAGAGATGTTTTCATTTGTGGAAAAAAAACAATGCAAATAACCTCTAACAGACTTTAATGAGTTAAATTTGCTCCTTGATAGCAGAAGAAAGGCACACTCTGACAGCCAAACATACCCCCCCCCCATCCCCTTTTGCAGCCTTCCCACTGATCATCACACACTTGGTTGGGTCAGGAAAAAGCCAATGTGTGTGTGTACTTGAGTGTGTCCATATTATGACACAAGTGCTTATCTTAGTATGTGTGATTTAACGTATTATATGCCCACTCTGTTGTTGGTGTGAGTGCGTGCGTGAATGTGTGTTTTAGTTGCACTTGACTAACCATCTATATGAAATGGGCGCAAATGTGCCGCTGAGGTGTGAGTGTGTGTGCATTCTGTGGATTGTGTGTGTGTGTGTGTGTGTGTGTGTGTGTGTGTGTGTGTGTGTGTGTGTGTGTGTGTGTGTGTGTGTGTGT
>JAVKLF010000073.1:11753119-11766189 GCA_034783495.1 Millerichthys robustus | reverse complement strand
GTGTGTGTGTGTGTGTGTGTGTGTGTGTGTGTGTGTGTGTGTGTGTGTGTGTGTGTGTGTGTGTGTGTGTGTAGGAGGAGGAGCTGTATCATAGGGCAGTTCTAAATAATCTGGTTATAGATCAAGCCTACATTGACTGATAGGGTATAAAGATGTGGGATGATAACAGATTCAGGAAAAGGACAGAGACTGCTTTTCATTTAATTTCCTTTTTCTTTTGGACAAGGTGTTGAAACAACCAATGTAAAGTGAGAGAAAGCCCATAATCTCAGACTACATTGCAAAAAATAGCAAATAAACAAAGAACCACATCATTGCAAAAGGAAAAATAGCCATTTAAATGAAATACTGTAAGGAGTAGATTGTAAAATTAGCAAATAAAAAATTCCCAGTCAACTGAAACAAATAGTCTCACTGTAAAATTTTCATACAGTATAAGTGCATCACACAATAGTGTATAAAATAATTAAATAAAAATTATAATTTTGCAAAAAAATAATTAAAGAATTAAAAACATTTCTTAGTGCTTCTCAAAATAAACCAAAACTTGAATCAGTGTGGATGTTAGGTTTCCTTGAATTTCAATTGTTACACGTTGAAAACAGGCAGAGTTGCTGGAAAAGACATTTTTTAAATAACTGTAATAACCTTTTTTATGCCCAGAGGAACACGTCTATATCTATCCTCCACAGCCCCTTTTTTCCCCTCCTCCATCTCTGCAGCCCCTTCCTCTCCACACCTGTCTTTATGTAGTGAGTGGAACTCTTATCCCTCCTTCCTGATTCACTTATGCTCTGCTTTCACTGCACTTAACTCTCCTGGTGATCTTTAGGACCACCCAGGTGCTCACTGTATTGGCCTCCGTTTTGTTTTGCTAAATACTCCTACTAACCTCAAATAAACAAATTAAAATGTAAAGTTGATTATTATAGATTATAAACACCATAATACATTTTATTAATAGATTTAGCCACATATTGAAAAATATTAAAGACAGTCATTTCCTGTTAACTTTTTTTAAACTTCACCTTATGTATTTATATATTGTTAATTTTCCACCCTTTAACAGAGTTTACACCCTGTTTAACAAAGCTGGTGCATCATGGAGGACAGGCATTCACCTAAAGATACAGCACCTCTGATCTCCACATAGTCATCCACTAAGGGCTCTTCTCAGGTCCCCACAGAGCATCCCAGTCCTGGATAGGTCACTGGTGTAGTGGCGTATAGTGTGAAAGGGAGAGGACAAGTGCAAGCTGAGTTCACCATCGTGAAAAAAAAAGAATGATAAATAAAATGCACTCATATGAAGCAAGGAGAGGAGGAGCAGAAAATGATGAGAGAAAGAAAAGGGATAAGGAGAGTGTCTTCCCCGTTAATTAGCCATCTAGCACAGGGCCTTTCCTTTAAGAATACTACGATGGTAAGGACCGAGACGCTCACATACACACACCCTGAAGCACAGGGGGGTGTTGTGTGGGGGGCTATAGCATCTTCCAAGTGTTAGGTAATTGGAGCGTTGTACCTCTAGAGAAAACTGCTGATTTCATAGGAAGTGCTAACAGGACCTTTGTGTGCCATGTTTCCCTTTTCCAGGGAGCCGGAGGGGCCAGACACAGAGAGAGCCCGGGGTCTATAGTGGGAACAGACCCAGCCATACCTGAGTACATCCAGCCACAGCGGTAATGAACCTCTTCACATGGTCGTTCACCCAAAAGAAAAATAGGTGGATAAAGAAAAGGAGGAATGAGAGAGAGGAGGGGGTGCAACCTAATTTCACAGCGGCAGAATAGCAGGTGGGACAAAAGGTCTAGCTTGAGGAGCAGAGGTGGGTGGGTGGGGGGCTTTATTAGTGGTATTCTCCTGCCCCATTTACACCATCTCTCTCCTCTGCAATGGAGCACTTATCACAAGTGTACCCATCCAGCTCGCCAATAGAAACAAGCAAACGCTATCCGTCAATGTTTACCATTAAGGATCTGTCATTTGCAGATCCACCATATGTGGCAGATTAATGGGACACAGGCCCCTCGGTCCCTCTCGGTCTACCCCTCTTTCTCTCTAGTGTACACGTAACTCTCCGTGTGGCCAAACTCAGTGTTGTTCTGAGAAATGGAGAACGAAAACAAGACACAGAAATCTGAAACAAGCTGATAGAAAGAAGAGCCAAATGACTGTCAGCTGGGAGGTAAAACATGTTATTTTTGTCATTTAGGAGAAACACACAAGCTGCAGCTGAACGTGTATCCTGACTCTTCTCAGGCTGGGTAAATCTTAATAGCGCTGCTAAAAATGTAATAATTTATTTTTCAATCTAAACAAGTTAAAATAAAAAAACTTCACGCCACATGAAAACCTGAAAGTTTAGATTTTTTTTTCTTCAATATATTAGTAAAAATAGAATATCTGTGGTTGAAACACTTAATAACAATTATGTCACGATGTGTGTTCACATAAAAAGTATGTTCATTAAAAGTAAAATTTTCTAAATCAAAAGAAAACCTGAAACCTGTTTGAATTAGCCTACTTTTTAGTTTTACTAAAAGAAACATAATATAAACTATGTTTTCCCACATGTCATTAATGGAAACACAGTTGTATTCAGGTAAGTGTATGAAGGTTTAAAACGAACAATATGGTATATTTTTCAGATTTAAACCACATCAAAAACAATAATCTCGCCACTTAACATGATGTTTGTCTTTTAAAAGTTGAAAATCCTCAAATACGAAGCATGACATTACAGGTTTGTTAAACCTGACAATAACAGAAGTTTAGTGTGCTGTTGAAATTTGTGAAGAAATTAAGATTTTGATCCTGAAGGAGATTTGTTACAAACAGATGGCACAACCAGAGTGGCTCAAAAACAGATATTTACCTTTGCTGAGTTTTCTCAGGCTCAACATAAGCATGTGTGTCTCACTGATGCTCAGTGGGTAAAGCTGGAGAGCTGTAGGGAATAAGAACTAAAATGACCCAACTGCATTGTTCTGTCGTTAAAAACTTATCTCTTCATTTCTAAAAATGTAAAATATATTTGTAAAAAATTTGTATAAACTGACGAACGTGTGTGAAGCTCATGTCATGTGACCGAATAGCGGTGGAACCGACTGCCCCTCAGAGACGACTCCTAACCACCTGTCCACAGTTGCAACAACTAAAACTACTAAACAAAAAAAAAACACATTTACTGAGCTGTTCTTGTGTTCTTGAAGCTCATATTTTTAAAAAAGTGAAACATTAAAGGCAGAAGGTGAAGAAGCGTTTATAATAAAAAGCTGAGGAAGGTTTTTTTGCATATGTGATTCTGTTTTTAAGAAACATACAATTTTTATTTATTTTGTCTTGAGGAAAGAAATCTATTTTACTAAGACAGTTTCCATTTTCAGTTTTTTCGTTGTGTGCAACCAAAGCCTCCTCAGACACACACAGTTACTGCAGTTAAAGTAAAGCAGTCAAGCTGTCGTTGAGACACTGACTTCTTTTCTCTGAACGGCATACTAAACATCGTTGTCAGCAGTTTGAGCTGAATGCTATCCTACTGCCAAAAAGGCAGGAGAGGAAGGGGGTGAAGAGGAGAGATGGGGCGAGGGGGTAGCACTCAGGTGGTCCTAACTCCCTGTTTCTTTTTCTTTTTCTGTTGGACAAACATCTCCACACTGTGCTCCTTCTGTCTGTGTGGCTCTTCTCACTCTGGATCTTTTCTGCCTCTTTAACAGGATCCTATAAGTAAGTAAAGGAACAGGGCGGGTAGAGGTGGGGGACAGACGGAGGGAAGGGCTGACAAATAATTCAAGTTTCCCCTCTTTTTGTTTTTCTCTTCCTTTGGGCAACAAAAGAGAACACAAAACAAGACAAGAGAGAACGCTCTCGTTTTCTGTGACCTTTTCTTCACGTAACCCCTAAAACCCCACAAACGGAAAACTTTCTTTTTCTGCAACTCACTGTAATCAATAAGCTGTTGTTCCTGAGGGAAAAGTGTTTGCATGTGTGTGTTTTTTTGTGTCCAAAACAGCAAAATATTTAAACAAAGAGAAAAAGTGACAAAAGTGTTTCATATAAAAAATCTGTCAAGTGGATCATATAAAATATTTTGCTAACAGACAAAAAAATAAACAATTGCGCGATAGCTCAACTTTCATGGCAACAAGCAATGAGTAATATAAAAATATAAGTGTCTTACCTGATGCAGAAGTTTTCTTTCATTTGAAAAAATGAAGAAGAGGAAAAGGAGCGAGGAAACAGAACCTAAAGGTTGGAACAAACAGGATAGACCTGACTTGTTGGTTTCACACTGGCTGGGCAGAAAGAAGAAAAATATCTTGTTTTATCCAGCTTTAAAAAACAATTAAATTCTCTAAATACTAACAATAGAGACAATAGAGAAATGAGGGATAAGTAGAAATCCAAAATTCATTCCAGAAATTGTATTTTAGTTTGATTAAACTCTCAGTTTACATTTTCAACTTCTAGAGAAAATTCAGATGAACTGGATTCGATCACAATAAAACCGTCACTGAGCATTATTTCTAATTACAATTTCTGATTCAATGTGCATTTCACAACAAACGTAATTCAGGCCACTGTACAAAAACTTTCACATAGATTCTAAAATGTATAAGTATAAGTTATCTATCTAAAGAAGCCAACAGATTGCATCAAATCTAAGAAACATATTAGCAACAAACTGGTGACAGTAGAGAAAAAATTACTTTTCACAAAAGAAAAGCCCTCACTTTTAACAAAAATAAACCTCCAGCATAACTGTGACACAAGTGGCCAAATGTATTTGCACACTTAGTTAACTTTACAATTCAGCCTGTTTGCTTTCAAACTAACTTTCGGAGCAGCTTCATTATGTTCCTGAAATTTATTGGATTGTTGATGCTCACAGTGCAAAAACAACCATCCACTCATAGAACCAATTTCAACCTTTTAAAAGAGCTAAAGTAGATTTATTTAGAATTCGGTGTTTATGGATTATGACAGAACTGTGGGATAATTACAGTCCATTTAGTAGATATTTGTCATCATGTCCTAATGATGAACGCAGGCACTGTTTATAGACATGTAGTTGTTTCAGCTCATCTGCTTTGGTCACATGACAAGACCTCAGTCTCACGTTCTTTCTTATCATTAAACACTAACACGTTTCATAACACGACAGTTTAAAATAACGCAGTCATTCTTTTATAATTTAATGCCGTTTTAAGGTACAGTATTTATAAACACAATCACACAATAAACAGTCTAAATCTATAGGCAAATTATTTTACAGAAAAATATAGTTTTTTTAAATAAGGAAGAGGGTCTGTGTTTATTATTTTTGCACAGTGGCTGACATGTCATTTACACTAAGGTGCTTTTTAAATAAGGATTTGCATATTCAAATGTTTTCATACTAACTTTGAGAGGGGTATATTTGTAGTGACTTGATCAGATAATGTAAAGAAAAGATGCAGAGACATTTGCAAAATTTATACTCATCAAGAAAAAGCTAAAGAGCAGCAGAGAGACAAAGACCTACCTCATGTTGAAAAGATCAGCCAAATAGACATCGAGTAATTACTTTAAAAAGATCTACATTCTCTGAAAGAATATACTGTGTTACTTAGAGTTTCATGAAAGGTTGGGAGCAAGACAGATGAAAGGCCAGACAGAGGTGCACTGCACACAGAACGACAGGTTTGTATCAAAGAGAGCTGACGGACAGCTTTGATTGACAGGTAGACAGACGCATCTTTGGCAGCCCAGTCAGACCCATTATGGCGCAGGGGTGTTCCCTCCACAGTGGAAGCTGTCACTCCTCTACCGTTCAAATGAAAAGCCACTCTAGCCGGGGACGTGCCGCCACGGGCTGAGAAAGCATGTCATCTTTTTCTTTTCTTCCCCTCTCGGCGATGTCTCGCTTGATAAAGGAGCAGCCACGAGAACAATAGGAACGAAGGACGAGAAAAGGACAGAGAGAGACAGAGAGATTGGGGGAGAGGGCGAGAACGAGATGGGGCGTTTTGACATCTGAATTACATTTCTATCGCCTCAGACACCAGAGAAGAATGGAGGAGAAAAGAAAGATGGGAGGAGATAAGGAGGAGGGATGCCAAACCATCACTTAGATGTTTATTTTAACTTCACTGTATTTGGCTGGCATCTAAAAACACTAAAACCTCTGCGCCTGTGACATGAGCTCTTTGAATAAAGCCGAAAGGGAGAGCTAATAGAAAAGTGATATTCGTGTTATTCGACAAGTGCGACAAATGTAGAGGGGCCTGGGTTGGAGGGATCTCTAACTTCTGGAGTTCCTTACACTGCGGTCTGAAAAAACCACCCATGAGGCCTGACAGAAGGACACAGCAGTCTGACAAAGACGACAACTGATTCTAAAGACTGCTGTGGCAGGATGACAGTTCACACTATCTGAAAATGTACAGCGGTATCACTCAGAATCTACATAATCTAATCCACTTATTCAATAATGTCAGCTATGTTTCATGTGTTGCAAGAAAGCAACAAAAGCCGAGCAGGTAAACAATGAGTCCTAATCGACTCACTAATTGGCTTTTCTTTATCTCATTATCCTTTCTCAGACTTTTAACTTGTCACACATCTATATTTGTGTGTGACGCACATGTGCATATGTAAATGTGTGCGCGTGGTTGTGTATGTGTGTGACACCCAGCCCTCTATAACCTCATTAGAATCTTTCAGGTCCTGCTGAGCACCAATCCACACACACTCACACTGCTTTGATTTCTCAAAGTCTAAAGATGTCAATCACCTGCCTCCCTAAAGTCAGAGCAGGGGAATTCATACATGAATGTACATGCACAACGGCGAGCACGCACACACACATGCACAAACCATCCATCAACGTCCTCCTCCCACTCCCCTCCATTTCTATCTCGCTCTCCCTCGTCACTCCCCCTCAGCCATTCCACTATTTGAGAGTAATTTCATGTGCCAGCGTGGTGCATAATACACTTTTAATGGACAACTAATTCTCTGCCATTACTTCGTCAACATGATTACGGGATCTGCCGCTCGCAATTCTGAGGAGTTGGGCCCAGGCTTTTTAAATATACACAAGACATTAATGTGTCTCTATTCAGCTTTACATCAGGGGATGTCAGCCATTTACATAATGCTGCCATTGAGGTCTGTGACAGCCTGCCGCTCTCTCTCTTGCCCCCGCTCTGTATTCCGACATGATTTGTTTCCACAAAGGGCCTCGGAGCACTGCCTTTTTCCCTTCTGCCTCGCTCTCTCTTCGATTCTATGAATGCTTCCACTTTCCACCGATGTCAAGGAAAAGACATGCGTAAGAGAGAGAGAGAGAGAGAGAGAGAGAGAGAGAGAGAGAGATTCAGGGGAGAGTGAGAGGGAGAGAGGGAAGCAGGAATTAGACGAGGTTGGTTTTCTAAAGGGGTGTGAATGGGGAAAGTTGCCTTTCCATCACCTGTACAAAGAAGGAATATCAGACGATAAAAAGGGATGAGTGTATAATTTGACCACTTAAATGGCTAGTTCATTAGGCCTGTCAGGGTAGCACTTCTCTGCATGTTGGGAGGCATGGCAGATATGCAAATCTGTGTCCTGCGCTGCAGAAGATGTTCTGCTTTCTGAGGAGAAAACATAACACAGGCAGCAAAACATCCACTGTATATTGGAACAAGTAAATAAAAAGAAATGGTTCAGAGTCACTGAATGAATAGTTAAGAATGATTAAGGAGAAACAATAGGATTTTTTTGTTTGTTTTTGTATAGGTCCATTTTGGAGATTTTGAATTAGTCCTCTTTTTCTCTGAAACCTCGTCAGCAGGTCAGCAGTTGTTCCCACGAGACTCTTTTGGGCTACTACTTTAACCCAAAGAGCACAAGAACGAGTCTGGGGTGTTCACCTGACCTTCAAACTACACAGATATGAATTTGATGAGATCTAGCAACGTCTGTGAGACGTATGTCTTATTTTCAGAGAACACCAGTGAATAATTCGCAGGACCAAAAGGATCTCTATCAGATGCTCTTTATTCATACTCTAACTGATAAAAACTGTTTGGACATCAAAAGGAGGACACACTGCTGTATGCATTAATGAACACTTAACAAAAAAACGGACATATTACTTCGTGAGGCAAGACTGTTGAGAAAACAGATACAAATCTTAGTAACTTGGACATGTAATGGTAACAGCTGGCTTAGAGTGAAGGGCAAAAGAATCCAAGAAAGGCAAGGAGCTGAGGTAAGTTGAGGCAGGTATGATGTGATGAGATGAGATAGGACAGAATGGCAGGACGGAGCACCAGAGCTGATAGATGGGAGGCCCAAGGAGGTAAGTTTCCAACAGGTTGTTAAGTAGGTTTCAGGAGGAGTTCCATGACTCAGGTAGGTATCCACAGGGAAGTCAGGGTACAGCGAGGAGCGGTTGTGCCTCAGGTGCTATTATGCCATGGGCCTCATCAGAGAAGATCAGAAAGCGGTGAGTAGAGCTGGCACCACCTCAGCCAATCAGGAAGCTGCAGAAAAAGGTCAGCAACCACACCAACACAGAATCTCCACAGGGTGTAATAAAAATAATTTTCTAATTTGCTATACTAAAAACATTCCTTAAAGTTTAATCTACAGGTAAGAACTACGAAAACTATAAATACATATTCACACAAACACAGTGGCCTGATGACATAGGAAACATATTCTCTCAACTGGCAGGAAGTTGAAACACTGACTGAAGTTCATAACAGGAGCAGCCATTCTTTCTTGGCAGGTTTGGGTACCTTTTGGCCCCTGCCGGTACGTTGCCTTGCGTGTGATGTTTGTACTCTGGGGTCTCCAGTCAAATCAAAGCCACTGAGGTTGTTATTGTCTCCACAGGGACATTTCCTATTGAGCTCCGTTTGATGTACGGGAGCAGATCACAACTGGCCACCAGGGCCAAATACAGGAAGTTGTCTTTCATGTTGTCAAACGCTATTTCGTCAGGTCACAGATAGTTTACGAGTCTCTCCGGAGCAATGGAAGTTTAAATTCATTAACAGAATGGCTGTTTTTAACAGGGAACAGAAACAGGGATGTGATTCTGACAGCGTTATAGATTTGTTGTAATTGTACTGATTTACTGTGATGCCGTTCATATTGTGGAAAATTGTTTAAAATGAAGAAGGAGCCTGCGTGCGGTTTATTTTTTTATGTTTTCGGTTAATTTACAGACAAACAAATCTTTTAAGCAATAAAAAAAAATATGTATAAACATGAAATTTAGAATTTTCTACAGAAACTTCACCTCTTAATTCTTTAAAAAAGATAACCTTACAAGGATAATGATATATTAACACACTTATAATAATGTTATAAATGTGCTTAGACAAAAGTATCATGTAGCTTGTTTTTCTTTTGGGTACAGTGCATACTTGACACAAACTAGCCAGCTCTTTGACCACAAGTAATGGAACTATGTGAGAATGTTGGACGCAGCTCTAAAGTCTGAGCAATAATTGCTTCTAATGGACAGACATATAATAGCAAGAGAGTAGGAAGGCCATATACCAGCTTAAGAGTGAGAGTACTTTCTTTAGAAAATGGATGTAAAAGCCTCACTGAAAGACTGCATGTGCGTGTGCACGAGGGGAGTACTACATTGACTACCATAAGGTGGGTAATGTGTGTGTGTCCGCATGTCCAGAAAGATGTGAGTAATTGTAATAGTCTGGTCTGGTCTGTAATTTGCCACGACTGCTACCACTAAAGGTACTGCTCTTCTCGCCATAGATGCAAGAACGTGGATATGTGCACAATCACACTTACACTTGAGGCAAGAAAGCAAACACGTACACAAAAAGAACAACCCTGCAAGTCTTCAGATCAGGGTGCAATTTTTATTTTGTATAAATTGTGACTGTTGCTTCTGAGACTGAAAAATTAGACTAGTTTTGGAATACCTCAGACCAACACTTCCAGCAACAAAACAACATGATGCTATGTTCACTTGATTTATTACACAAGAGCTGCTTTTAATCCAAGTTTATAGTCAATTGAAAAGTCATAAAATCACATAAAAGCAAAATCTTTGGTGCAGGTGAGCAAAAGATGTATATTTTCAATGACAACCAACTCTCCAGGTCATCTGTCAGTCATGTTTATTACACCATGTCAGATGAGATGGTATACTCGAAACCATATTATGCTGAAAAATCAGGGTTTCCAAATATTGCAAGCCAGTCTTTCTGTCTTTCAATGTCTTTCTAAACAAAAGAGGAAATAAATGATAACATATTGTGCTGATAGTTCTGTCAACGTATTGCTTACTCCTCAGGTTTTCTTTTTTTTTGTCATTAAATTTGCCTCAAATTGAGGGTTTCAAGTATCTGTAAATCTTGTTGACAAGTGATGCAGGATGAAGCAGGGATGGATTACTGGATCTGGGCCTCTTCCATAATAAGGAGGGCACAGCTCTAGACTGTTATGGTGAAGAAGAAGTTAAGATCAAAGCTCACGATTTTCTGACCCATCTGTGGTTAAACTTTCATCTATGGAAGGGGTCTAAATTCATCAAGGGCCACATGAGCATCATGTTTGCCTTCAAAGGGCCAGTTATAATTAACGTTGACGTTTTGGGTTTAACTTTAAATAAAACATTAAACACTGCGTCCTTCGTCTCATTGCTACGGCAGAGCACCGCTAACAATAACTGACATGCTCTACATGGTATTTCATGCATAGAAACAGCATTCAACATGTCCTCTTTTAAACACTGAAAAGTCCTACATGTACGACTGACTAAATGTGAAGTTTTACTCACTGTTAAGTTGTGGTGAGTAGCTGCTGTTTAGAATTCTGGACTCTCACTGTCCAACAGGAAACTGCCACTGGAGGCGTGTTCCTGATTAAATTTACAATTTATAGGTGGGAAATTCCCATTTCCCAGAACAACTGAGCAGGAGCAAAAGTAGCTGTCAAAAACGAAGCAGATTGGAGGTTTTACACTGTGAATCTCACTGGCTGCCAGCTACTTTTGAACCCTGTGCACCTCCACATAGTTTTTTGAAGACATTAATAGGTATTTGAAGCTCTCATGGGCTACATAAAATGCCATGGTGAGGCACATTTGGCCCACTGGCCTTGAGTTTGACAACATGAGAATGTCTCCTGGGCACATTTCACTGTGAGGTGACCTCAGAGAAGAGCCAGAGCTCACTAGATTATGTATTCTTTATCAAGGAACAACTTAGGATCCCCCCAAGAGAAGTTGGAAAGGGTCACTGGGGAGAGCAGGTTTCTGGGTTTCCCACCTGGATCTGTTGTTTCTGCATCCCATCCATTGACAAGTGGAAGAAATGTATGTATGGATAGATGGATGGATGAATAAATGGATTTTATTTTTCACATTTTGTTGAGGGTGATAAAAATTATTATTATACAATTGTTCTAAGCAAAACCCATTTGTATCAAAGCTTTAAAACAGAAATTTATCACATGGTGATGGAAGTAAACGTAATATACGTATTGCTTTCAGATTGTGACAAATGGTCTGAAAATGCATTTAGAAAATATTCTGAATGCAAACAGTAAAAGCTCGTACTTTTTGTCTACCACTTGAAGTCAAAATGATTTGTCCAACATGCAACAAAACCCCAAACAAAATGTGACAATTGCCACACTTTAATGTGCAAAAAAAGTAATTGATAGTTCAAAAAAAGTTCTACCTCTCAAAATAATTTAAACTGGGAATCTCATATAATATTGTCTTTGAGTTTCAAGGCTCAGCAGTGCCAACATCTCCAATAGTGACAGGTAAAAACACATGCTATGTAATAACAGACATTTCAATGAATAACTGAACAGTGCCATTAGAGAGGTGAGGGGTTTGAAGCTATGCAGATCACAAAGCAATAAGATGATATTGCTATTACCAGGTGTTGACACATGAAATTGAATTCATATTTTCATTCAGCGAAAACCTAAACACACAGTGAAAGTTAGCCACAAATTGTGAATAACAAAACACTAATCAATATGTAGAATAAGTTTGAGAAATGGCATTGTAAAACACGAAAACTCTGACATCTGCGTTTCGCTTTTTCTTCTTTCTCCTCAGTTTCTCATCTCTCTTTGTCTGTCTTCTCTCTCTTTCCCAGGTCTTTTGTTGTTGACTCTCATCCTTCACTTCCTCCTGCTTTTCACCCAACCCACTCTCACTTTTTCAGAGCTTGAATAGGTTGTCGGCAAGAGACTAGTCTGTGTTTGTGTTTCATGTTGTCAATGGCAATGGCGTTATCAATTAGTGCAGCAGTGGGAGCCCAATTAACAGCATCAAACAGCTAATTAATAGAGCTGTGTGAGTTCGTAGTGCACAACAGAAAGCTGCATGACTCTAAACTGGCAAAGCCATGTTATAGCATGAGAAGGCAGCAGGGGACATAGGACTATACAATGCAACAGTTACATGCACACAGAGGTCCAAACATACATGTACACAGGTGCACAACAACAATTAAACACTAATTGTGAACTTACAAAGACAAAGATCCCCATGCCATACAAACACTGAGTAAAAACATACATACATGTACACACATACATATATAACAATTGCTGATGGTTTATTTCTGCATTTACTTTTTTATTATAAATTATTTTTAATCTAGGAGTCTAGCAACCTCAACAAGTTAGACAAATCCCTTGCATGATGTTGACGAAAGCCTTTTATTTTAATTCTTGTGTGCATTTTTTTGTCTATGTCTTTTCAGATTGATGGTAATAGTACCAGTTGAACAAATATTGGTTATGTGTACTTGCATTATCGCCTGCGTGATTCATTTATGTTTAAATTTGGTAAAAGTTGTTTTTGTGGAAAACTGGCATATGAAAATCTTGTTTTCCACAAAACAAAAAAAATGTTCCATTTTGTTTGAAGGTCTACTCCCTCGAGTACTTCAACAGAAAAAAATAAGTTCATTGCAAGTTAAACAAACAAGGAGCTTTGTTCTGATAATGTAAACACTTAGGTGTGTGTGTGTGTGTGTGTGTGTGTGTGTGTGTGTGTGTGTGTGTGTGTGTGTGTGTGTGTGTGTGTGTGT
>JAVKLF010000073.1:11718720-11729074 GCA_034783495.1 Millerichthys robustus | reverse complement strand
CAGTCAAGGATTCATTACAGACATGCGTATCACCACTGGATGTACCAAAAGACACTTTACTGTAAATAAACAACAACGGTGTTTCTCATCAAGACAAGAAGGACTGATAACTTCCCCAGAGTGGGTCAGAATCCAGGCTTCAGGTTCGCTGAGGACGGACGGACAGATTTGACCACAGTTTACAACATTACATTCAATTTAATTTATTTTCTACAAAAAAAATACTTTTCTATCAGAAGAATCTAGAAGACAGTCTCATAAACTTCAGCAAAAGGTTTGAATTACATCTAGTTTACTTATTAAATAGTTAAACAAAACACGACGGATCATGTTTGTCACACATCTTTACAGTAAAGAAAGCTCATCTACAGAATAATCTAACCTATCGGTGCCTGAACACAGCTCCTCTATTTAATTTAGCTGTAATTGGTGGGTTTCACGTTGTTAACGCAATATCAAGAGATCTTGAAGAAAGATTGGAAACACAAAGTATGGCAGACACCTACATGGAGGAAGTATGAGTGAGCAGAAATGATCCCCAGGGATAGGGAGCTTGATCACAGCTGCTTCTTACTGGATCAATGGAAAGGCTTTTAACCACAAATGGCAAAAAACCTATACTGTCCCCTAACACAAGCACACAAACACACACACAGACACGGATGAAGACACACAAAAGCAGGGTGATTGATGTCAAGTTCTCTATTAATGCAGCTGCTACTGGAGTTGCAAAGCAATTCAATTAGGATTTTCTTGTCTTTAAAGCCTACAAAGAGTTGAGACAAATCCAATTGACAGAAAGAAGACAAAAGAGATGGACAGTGAGGGCAGGAATGTATGACAAACTGGTAGATGAATTGATAGCTGGAAAGCCAATCAAAGTTGTAAGAGGTCACACAGGAACACAAGTATGTATGCACAAAAGGCATTTAGCAAAAATAGACAGTGCATATGCACAAGCTGGATACTCGTGCAGGAGTGTGTTGTGCGTAACTATGATGGGACAAAAAGCAGCAAAGCTTTCAGTGATGTCATCGATGGTACATGGCTGGGTTCAGCAGATTCTCATGCACACACACATGTCCCCGTGAAAACACAAAGTGCAATAAAAAGTCAAACATCAACTAAAGAGTTGAGTCTTATTGAACATTAAAGTGGAAAAACATTTGCTTCCATCACTTGAGGCAGGCAAGCAGCAAGCAATGACATGCATCAATCATTCTTAATGGAACATTTCAATTGATTTTCTACATGAGTATTCAAGGTCAGAGGAACAGAGTTTCTGCTCTCCACTCTGTGTGTGTGCATGTAATTGTGTGTGTGTTTTGAACAATAAATGAGGTCAACAACTTGAAAGAAAAGAGAAAAAATCTATTCTCTTAATTCAGCTACAGTAATTGTCATCTGTTCCCAACTTCTTCTCCTATATCGTCTCATCTGTTTCAATGTAAACCCCTATCTGAACCCTATCACAACTCACCATCGCTTTCCATTCTAACACTTGTTGCAAAATAAAGCCATGAGAGATAAACAGAGGCCATTAGCACACGGCTCAGACCCAGAGTTTCCTCAACAAGAGGAAATACCACAAAGTGTCTACAGTCTGTGAATGGTCCAGTTTAACTGAGCCAAGAACAAATCTGGTCTTTCTCAGCCCTCTCTTTTCTTTCTGTGCGTATTTGATCCATTTTTGCTATGATTTCACTTACAATTCTTCCCATGTGTTTGTTCTAGAAAACAAAGCAGTCGGTCAATGGAATATTGTTTGTGTGTCCAAGTGTGTGTTTTACAGACTCCATAATGTTATTGTTTAGTCTTATTGTCATCAGTGAAGGAGCATTGTAGTGGACTGGGACAGAGATATTGTAAACTGAGCTAAAATTAGAGGAGCCATACTGGTAAATGGGAGAGAAATGTGTATTTATATTTCCTTCTTTTATCAACCAAACGTAACAAGTTTCTTTTTCACATTGTTGTAGCAGTTCATCGATTAAAACAAGATCTAAAAGGATTGGAGAAAAAATAAATTCCAAAAGATAATGGCATATAAAAGGCAACAAAGAATTTCAAGTGAAAAATGTACTGAAAATAAAAAGATTATGATATTTATAAAACTGGAACAGTTAATCAATAACCCCCTAAAATAAAACAAATACTGCCTATAAAAATCTCACCTAAAAATTGGTTTAAAAATACTTAATTATAGCTCTAAACCTTAAAGGCACAAAACAGCATTTTACACAAACCTTGATTGTTCCTGCTTCTAAAAGAACACATCAAGCTCTAACTCTAGCCTTCACATTAGATAAAGTCTCCAACTAAATCTGACAGGATGGCAATTACTGTGCTCTTAACTTGGCATTGTGGCAGCTGGGATTGGTAGGTGCCCCATCCTCTGATGGTGCCACAAGATGAAGGAGGTGGCTAGCTATTCTTCTCCAGACAAACGCATTTTCTGACTTAAGGCTGAAGCATTAAATCCGTCTCTTTTCTGTCACTGAAGCTCCAGTGGAAAAGTACATTTAAGGATCACAAAGCATACAGTATTGTTGACATTTTCTAATATTTCATCATCAGTTAATGGTTAAGAATAACACAATGATTTCTGACTACGTGTAAAGACTGTGATTCTTGGGTGTAATTAGCAGTGTTCACACTCAGTTGTTAAAGGATTATGCATGTGGCCAAAACTCCGTTGCAATTAAAATACTTTTAGATTGTGAATCATCAAACTAAATTTTTGACTACATGTAAGGACTTATATTGATTAGTAAACCAATACATTTCCCTGTTGGATCAGCTCTCACTACTTGCCATGTCTTGCCAGTGAAAGCGTCACTGCAGAGGCTGTGCTGAACCACCTGTCAATCTCCTGCCCCTTTATTTTCTTTCTTGTGAACAAGATCTGAACAACATATTCGTAAATCTTCCCATTCAAGCAACACATCGTTTACAATTTGAAGCGGACAATCCACCCTTGTCCCACGACAAATGAAGTGAATTAGATGCTTCTTTTTTGTAATTCCACCTACTCCAAACGTGCTGCAAACCTGGAAGCTGGAGACGAGGGATCAATATTACCACATGCTGCATCTGCAACTGTTTTGACCCTGTAAAAAAAAATAAAATTCATTCAATGGGAACTACATCTTTTCACATATTTCCATTGGGAGGTGAATATTTTAATTAAAGTATAAAAAAATGACTAAATTACAGCACCGGGGGGAAATGCATGTGCGATTTTTATCGAAAGGAATGTGCGATCAAAACTAAACTGCCTCACAAAAAGACAAAGTATTTGCAGAAACAAATTTATACAATCGCTCGTGAATAAATGCGAGTTAACGGGAATGAGGCAAAAATGGAGAGACAGAAAGAAGAGAGAGAGGACGATAAAAGGATACTCTGAATGGACTTCTCATTCCCATCTGATAGCAGAACTTCCTTCACGTCAGCAGAAACGGCAACCTGAGAACCAGGGCGACAGGAACGAGACAGAGAAATTAAACAACACAGAACAAAAGAACAAACCCAAAAGCACTCTTAGATGAAGCAAACATCTGAACGCACACAGACAATAATGACATAATCATATCTACAAAGCTTCACTCCTGGCAGCCCAGCCTGCGTCTCTCCATTTCTCCCTCCCCTTACTGCCATTTTCCTCTATATCGTCACCCCATTTTTATGTCTGCATTATTTTAATCATTCAATCAAATCAGTCAATACTTTTATCATTGTGGCTAGCGGTGGGGGCTGCTATCTTGCTATCACTCTGTTCAGTAATTGCATTGTGACAGGGGATGATGGCAAGCGTAGAGCCTTTTCATTTGACGCTGGGTGTTTATCAGGCCGAGCCATCACTCCGTTCGCCGCTGTCACTCTGCACTCGGCTCGCCAGGCCTGCCTGATGCCCTTCATATAACTTTGCAGAGCAGACTGCAAAAGATGGAGAGAAAGAGAGGGAGGGAGACGAGAGAATGGAGAGCTTTTGCGTTACAATGTGTGTGAGGGAGATGTAGATAGAGAGGTGTGTGCTCGATTATAACCCCATCTTTTAACATTGCTTTTCTTCACAGCTGCCTTTTCTTTTACAGCGGCACGTATGTGTCAGGCTGTCAAATTCTGTAAAAGAATGAGGGTCCGCATGACCTTATGGTAAGTGCAACCGTGCAAGTAGTTCTTGTGTTTGTAAACCCAGGGCAGAAATCCTCAAATCCATCCCATATTTGGTTAAACTAGGCAGGGATTTAACAAAATCTTCGATTTTTATAAAACTGTAGAGAAAAAAGTCTGCATAAGGGTGTTTTTAACGAAAGCAACAAAAACATTTTTGCTATACCCAAAACACATTTTAATAAGCTACAAATTCTGTACAACAACAAATAAAGTGGCAATTGTCAAATGTTACAACAAACTCCACAAGCAGATCGACTTTTAACACTTGCTGGAAACTGTTTTTGCTCATAATTTATTCAGTTCAATCTACAATCTTCAGATCCTTGAGACTTTGTAACCAACTACAACCCCACACATCCATTTATTATACATTCTCATCCGAACCAACTAGAGATTTGCACGAGATTTTCTTCAAGCAGCGTTCTGAAGTGACAGGATGCACAAAATGTTTGACCCATCCTCACAAAAGGTCTGCGTTACAATCAACTTGTTTTACAATGTGAAATATTCTGAATTCAACAGCTCATACACACATGCATGTGGCCACAGAAACAAACACATGTTCAGACCCTGAAGGGTGTACTCGGGCTATTGTACATCATCGTCCATCTGTTCTAATAAACAGGATGGAAGCTCCAGGCTAAACCAGATCAAGCAGCTGCAAGAGTAGGAGCCCAACTGAGCAAAGCCTGGGCAGCCTGTTAAATCCAACTATTATCATTCTCAGAAGCAGTGATGAGAACCAACACAAGTTTATAACAACCAATTAACATAAAATGCAGGTCCTAAAAATTAGACTGCAAGTTGTTATGGATCAATGGCTTTGATTTTGGAACGACTGTTAGGAGTTTGAAGTGGATGCAATTTATTTAGATTTCTTTTTAGGTAAAGATAGTGGTTTAGGAGTTTCACACAGATTTTTTCACATATAATACTAAGCCTTATTGTCAGGAAGGCTGAAAGATTTTACAAACCAACAGATTTTTTTTTAAGGCAAACATCTCATGAGCATTTTCATAAACTTTTACTAATTTACATCAATCATTAGCCTTCACTGATGAACGCATGCAGGTGTCTTCAGTAAGAGATTTTACTGGCATCACAATTATTATTAACATGTACACCACAACATCCACCTTAAGGACAAAGTCAGACTAGAAACACATATAATTATGCAATGTCTACGCATTATAAATTCAAAAACAATTTTTGTGTGTAAAATAATTATTATTTCTCGTAAATTTTTACTGTTTTGATTAATCTTTTATGATGTGTGCTGCTGACCCTTTTGGTCAGGTCACCCTTGGTAAAAAGATTTTGACCTCTATGGCTTTTTAGCTGGTTAAAAATAGGTGATGAGTTCGATGATGATGTTTGAAAAACAAAAAAGGGAGAGAAAAAATGTGAATGGGGCGACAGAATGCAATATTTAATGAACAATGACAATAATGTGGTGAACATGGTATCAGTGATGAAAGAGGGAGGAGGAGGAGGAGAAAGGGAGGTGTGAAGGGAGGATTCCATCTCAGGCCACCAATGTCAAAACATGGTGTATTGACTGCCAAGAGATAAAACCAGGCATTTTACACACACACACTTGCTCACACACATATATACACACACATTGGCATCTAACAGATCGATGGGACACTGAAGCCTGCAGTGTGGAGGGGCTCTTCAGACTAATAAACCCTATAACTGTCAGACTGCAGTGTATCTGAGAATCAGTGTGCATGTGGACGTTTGTGTGCATCTTCTGAGATAACTTGTTAGTATATCTATCAAAGCTACGAGGATACCAACAGGAAGATGCTTTGCTGCTCAGCTGCACTGCAATTACTGTGATTGTGGTTTTCACACAGTCAAGTGTTTTTCTACCCATAAAACCTTCAAAAATCATGCCCCCCTTTTCTATCGAGTCTTTTCATGATGAAAAGATCAGTCAGTTCTTGACTCAAAATTCAGGAAGAACACAACCAATTAGGAGCTACATTTAGACACAGTGTGGTCCCTCATTACGGTTGGAAACGCTAAACAGAAGAGGCTAAACTAATTAATTTTATGTAAGTTAAGTGTCTGCATGCATATACACCTGAAGGTTGGCAAACACAAATGCACATTCCAGCACACGTGAAGTGAATTCTAGAGTCTGAATAGATAAGGACACTTTATGCCATGCTGTGTGTACATTGATTGGTTTTATTAGACAAGCCAAACAGTTTTATTTTGGTTTTCTTTTCTTTCTTTTTTTTAAGCAGAAATCTGTGTGTGTATTTGTGTGTCACTTACCATGAGGCCACCAAGACAAGTCATACCTCCTCCCAACTCACATACTGCACCCCTGGGAGACAGTGAGGAAGAGAAAGGCGAGCAGCGGTGAGATTTCACTTTGCTGAGTCCAAACCTGCAGTTTAGTACTAACACATACACACGTACTGTACAGTAGATTTGCACAGATATAGATACACACTCCCACATCAACCCTACGAATACAAGCAGATACACAAACAGTAAACACAGCGGGGTAAGAAATATCAATTCAACCATCAACTTGAAAGCTGAATGCTGAACATTGAGAAGCACAAGCTCAATCAGCAGGATATCTGCGGAGCACACAGTCACACACACCCCTACACACACACAGTCATGTAGTGTGCCTGCTCATTCAACCCCTCTCTCCATCCTCTTCCTCCTTTCATCTCCCCAAACCCTCCATCTCTTCCCCTGTCCTCTTTTATCCCTCCGCTTGCTTCCCTCTCTCTCTTGCTGACCTTCACTACGCTGCTCTGATCAATAACCCTCTCTGCCTCGCCTCCTGCCTCTTGAATGTTAAAACGGGAAATCAAAGGGTGGCGATCCACCTTGAGTGGAAATCAAAAGTGTCTGGGTGCTTTTCAGCCCCGTGCCACAGGGCAGGCCGAACGCTCAGCAGACAACAGCTGGGAAAAAGAGCAGCACAAAAACAACGCAGCAAAGCACGGGAAGGCATTTTCTGCAAATTCCACTCAGGCCTAAATTTTCAACAAAGTCATTAAGAAGATTTAAGTTTCTGGTTGTAACTAAGTGAACTGTTAAAATATATTAAGAATACCCCAGTGAAATTATCAGGTGCAATAAACATATATTCCTCAATCATCTCATTTTTCTTTGAAAATACAATGCTCAAAACACACTTTATGTTTTAGAATACCTGCTATCAACTAATTTATTTAAAATATATACCTGTTTACCTAAGAATGATGCTTCCAAAAAGGTAGGAAATTATAATTATGCATCTTTTCTGTTACATTAAGCAATTTTCTTAGCATACTTCATGACAGAGGGAAGTTGAGAGCCAAAATAAAAGAAATCATATTTTATGTCTCGTTTGTTTACACAAATAATGTGTGAATGTAAAGTAATAAACATTTATGGAAACTCCACAGGCCCTAAAAAAAATCTGAATGTTTAAGAAATAAACGTTTAGGAAGAAAATCTATGCCATAAATCACAGCTGTTAGACTTCAATGCTTTGGTGCTTAATATTTTTTGACAACAGGGTAAAAGAAATTAGAAAAGTGAAAATAACTCACTTGAACATGTGATGATTCTGCAGACAGTAATGCGCCATCACCTCCTCAGATGGCCACACGCCTAAAGTAAAGAGATCAAAATAAAGACATTTTCATATTTTTTTCTGGAATTAGCAACATATTTGTTTATTTACAAAGACATACAAAGCTTCTTTGGTAAGGAAACAGACTTGGATTCTCATGTCTAAGCATCAGAGGACAATAACATTGATATAAAACCCAAATCAACATAATGAGTGTTCAGTGAAACATAAAGGGAAGCATTGTGTTTTCCAGTCTGTGTTCATTTGCTTCTCTTGTGGTTTCCACCTTGCCTGCGATCCAAGGCTTCTCTGTCTGTTCGTCCGTCTGTCTGTTCTAAATCCTTGCAACACACTCTCTCATTGACCATTGTGTATGCAAGTGTGTAAGAGCCAGTGTGTGTGTGAGACAGGGGGTCCGGTGTGTGATAATCACAATGTGCAGGCCTGTCTGGCTTATCACCTACAGTCAGCCCTTCTCCTTCTACTGTGCCTGTAACACACACTAAGACACACACACACGCACACTTACACGCTTCGAACTATTTCCCCTCTTTCTTCGCACACACATGTACAACCAGAAACAAGTACACACATCTTGGCAGTAGAAGAAGTAAACATTAATTTGAATAAACTTCAGCTTTCTGCTTCTGGCTTTGAACAAAGAGGTTTGCCTTGCCTGTGTCTATGTGCGTGTGTATGTGTTTGTGTGTGTTTATATGCTGAAGTTTTTGGAGAGAAAAAAAAAAGAAGAATGAGGGGATATAAAACAAGTTGGCAAAAGCAAGCAAGCGAGGGAGACAGATGGAAAATGAGCGAGGTAAAGAGGGAAAACCAGGGAGGGTTGGAGGAGGAGGAGAAAGAAAAGGTGGTTGTCGATATAATAAGCGGCTTACAGGCAGTCTCTCATCACCTCGTGGGGCAGACATCACTGCTCCCCCGCTCTCCTTCTCTGCCTCTATCTCTCTTATTCACCCTTTTTCTGACTCTCTCTTTCCCCTCGCTCCGGTCCACCAAGATTAGCTCAAGCAAGCAGGATTTAATAATGCCTATTGATAAAACGTCCAAATATTCCTTTTCCCCATTAGAAAAAAAAATGACAGTCACAGCAGCTAAACTGTGTTAAAAGAGTGTCAAGGCACGTGAGGCTGAACCACGGTGACATTTTAAATTCCAACTGTTTCATTCCTCTTTGGCGAGGAGCTTGTCACACAGAGAACTTTACGTTGTCAAGAGGCACTCAGGTTAATGCCGTGATTGTACACTGTATGAAGAGCAACTGGGCTTTATCTCAGGTTGTTTGTTAGAAACATAATGCAAATATGTGACATTTTCTAGATGCAAATGTGCAGGCTGGTGTTACTTTTGCCATCAACAAACATGTTAAAAGTTCAAATCTAACACAGAGTGAGCTTTTTTTAAAATGACGTCTGTCTCTAAGCTGCAAAGCAGCGTTCAGAGAACCACTTCAATGGTCTGATCTAAGATTATTTTCTCTCTGATATCAAACATGTAGATAATTTACTATAAATGGGCATAATAGATTGCAGGTTCTTCATAATTCCTGAACAACTGTTCATCAGCACAAACTATAAATTGCATTTTGATTTTAATATCTGTCACCGGTGGCTTTAAAGACGAGAATGTTTATTGTTTGTAGCTGCACCAGAACTGTAATTATTCACAGATAAGCTTCTAAATATCAAAAATGTTTCATTCTATCAGAAAGATGAAGCAAACGATCTGTTTCTTTAAAGAGCTGTAGTGTTGTGTGAAGATCACACAAAAACTATAAATTATGTTTGTTTTTTAAGAATAAAAATTAAGATTTACAAGTGCAATTGTGCAGCACTTTGGGAGATTGGTGAAAACACACAGTATAATTACGACTTTCTCCCACATTATTTGACAGAAAAAAACTGTATTAGAAGTCATTCACTGCATCCTAATTCTTCCTTCAACTATAACCCCTACTCTCCTAATTGTGTGCTCACATGTAACCTAATTACATCAGGACAGACATCTTTGCTCTTAGAAATCACAGTTCATCTCACTTGACATGCAGGGTCTCCCCAAAACGTCTAAAGACAATGAACAGTAGAGGGTGGTAATGTAACATTAAACTGGGTGTGATCCTCTTCTCAGCAGCAAGATCAAGACAATGTAAAGGTTTCGATTTAATTTTTTAAGTTGCTGTTGGCTTGTGATATATGCTGACCATCCTGACTCGCATCTAATCATCACCCAATTAAGACAGAGGGGACAAAACCGTATTGTACTGTTCTCCTGAGTGTCTACACATCCCTCAAGGCATTTCTCCAGCTGTTTGTGTTCATTTATGAGGCCATTTGTGATTAAATACCCAAAACAGATAAAGAGGAAGCTGAAACTGTTACGGCTGCCCCTCTACTAAAGGTCTATTTTTGTTCTTGTATTGGTCACCACATTCCCAATCTGACTTTGTAACGCATATGTGAATCTGATGGGTAATCCACAACTCCAATAACATTAATAGCCAAGGGTGAGAAAGACTGTGTGCCATGTGCATTAGTGTGGTTGCGTGTGTGATAAGTATTTAGGGTG
>JAVKLF010000073.1:11705403-11718620 GCA_034783495.1 Millerichthys robustus | reverse complement strand
TGTGTGTGTGTGTGTGTGTGTGTGTGTGTGTGTGTGTGTGTGTGTGTGTGTGTGTGTGTGTGTGTGTGTGAACAAGAGAGCTTCCCAGGTCGAGAAGCACTGTAGAAAATGAAGGGATCAGGAGCAGAGAGCAGATTACTCTTCCTGAGAATAATGAAATTATTTCTCACCTTCAATTACGTGATGAGGGAAGAAACTAGTGCATTTGTGAGTTTGTGTGTAGGTGTGGAATGGATGTAGCTGTCACTCCCAGGAACTAAACCTTTTTCGAAAGGAGTTTTTCTTTAAAACCATGTGTAGCTTGCAGATTGTGTGGTAAGAAGAGGGAATTCAGGGATCCAAATGCAAACTTCGGTTTATCTGGTAAATTTAAAGCAACAGTCCAATAACAAACTGGATTTATTTCTGTACTTCTTTCTCATTTGCCCACAGAGGGTTAAATGTTGTAACAGAATCTAATAGATTCAGTTTGTGTTGTGAGGCTTTTTAAAATTGCAAGTTTTTAAATGCCAAGGTTATTTTATTGTGTGGTTTTAACAAGCCAACCTTCTCCAATAGACTTATAAACATCAGAGTGTTATTAAGACAAGAAGTAGAGACCTGCCTAATGTCCAGAATGTTCTGATTCTACTGTTAAATTCCTCTGTCCTCAACATTATCCTTCCATATCCTGACCTAAGGCTGACTCCTGGTACCACCTAGACTTAACGCAGCTTAATCTGGCTTCAGTATTTGCCAGTAATCAGTGACACAAAGTGGAATTATCCAACCACCCTTCAGTTTTCTTAATGCTTATATCCAGGTTTGGGTTGGTGAGGTAATGGGCAAAGGAAACTAGCAAACACACATCACGCCACCCATGTCTTTGAGATCTTTTAGGAGAATCCTAAAGCATTCAAAGGCCAAAGAGATTAGAGCAAGAAGGGAATTGAGTAAAGAGCTATTTTGAGTACCTGAAGTGGGTCCAAACAGGCACTGTTATACTATCTCGCTAAGCCAAGCTCAGCTAAAAGTACTTGAGATGAGGCTGTTACTCTGTTCACGGAACCAAGACTTAATTAAAAAGAGCCCAGCCACTTTTACTTAAAATATGCTTAACTTAGCGTGTAAGTAGAAGCAATATTGAATATAGTTTTTCAGGTTTGTTTCAGGATTTACAAAGTCAAATCTCTATTTATGAAGTCGAATGCAAAACAGATCAAGCTTTATGATAGGACAGACACATATTGTCTGTTTTTACACTTATAAACTGTGACCCAGTTGATAAACAGTATTTTTGCTTTCCAACTTGATTGTATTTATTTATTTATTTTATTTTATTTTAACTGCTGTGGATTTAAGACATGTAGCAATATTTAACAAGTTTTCTTAACAGCAGAACGTTTGGCTTTGTTTTGTTTGTTTCCAGCAAGGAGTTTCAATGTCTTTCTCAGGGGCTAAATAAACTGCAGGCTAAAGAGAGGAAGAGAGGAGATAGAAAATGATGATGAAAAGAAAACTCAGAGTTGGATTTAATTCCATTTTTATTTGAAAAGGATAAAAGCTGTGCCATAGGGTATTTAGGTTTGTCTAAGTAGAGATGAGGAAAGAGTAAAGAAGAGAGAAAGTTGTCCAAAATCAAGACTGACAAAATGAGACTAACATAAAAATAATGAACTAGAAGGAGGCGGGTAAGAGAGAGAGGAGTAGACAGCAATGACTGACAAATATGAAAAAAGGGAAATGAGAGAGCTATGTCAAGATGAGGTTAAGTGGGCCATGGTGTTGCTGTGAGCACACACTAACATACATCTGTTACAACATCAACACACATACACACACACCACTTTATGATTCTTATACACACAACTCTCTCTCCCTTCAGGCCTGGCGTGTTTTCAGGCTCTGTGGCTCGCTGGTGGTGATCCGTCTCCACATTAAGTGAGGCCTCAGATAATTCCTAAGCCTCCTCCATGGCCGATCCAATAAGGGATAAGGCTCTCGGCTGGCCATGATCAACTGACAATCTGTCCGCTCACACGGCTACTTTAGTGGAGGCCAGGATTACCTCAGCCAGACTAGAAAGCATAAAACCACCATGTGTGTTCTGCATTTGTTTGTGTGTAAAAGGGAAAAAAACAGTTCAGTAAAATGCAGAACTGTATTACATGTTTAGCAATAAGTACAAAATATGACAAATTTGACGAGTAATATTCAGATTTATTGACACTTTGTGCAATTTCAAATTAAAAAGTATAAAGCTGGTACCACACTGCAGATAGTAACAGTTCATTTTAGTTTTGTGTTCGTTATAGTCCAGATAAATAATCAACTTTACAGCTCCTAAAGTAAGACAATTTGTACTGAAAATCATGCATAAATATGGTATGGCTTTAAACTATGCACTCTCTAATCAGTGGTGTGACATCACTAAAGGCATCTGTGTGAATATGGTGTCCTTGAGTTTTCTCTCAGATCTGTCTCTTAAACCTCACTCCTGACTGCAAATGCCCAAGATAATAATGGCTAAAGCTGAGCTGAAAATGGATTGTTGGATTTCATTGAAAAACTCTGGATCAGTCAAATGAAGACCAAAATGGAAAACGTGTTTTCAGAACAGCCTCTTTTGTAAAATTAACATGATACACAATGCAAAAAAGGGGATAATTTCATGGAAATTAAGGGAAAAACTCACTGTGTAAGAAAACAGACAGAACGATTTATGGTTTTTAAAGACTTTCGCCCCCTGGCATATCAGATTTGGTGACGCTTGACAAAAGCTTGAACTATTAATAGCAGCACGTTAATATTAATAGCAATTACAAAACGATCACTCTGCATTGCTGAAGCCGTAAACACACAAGCTGTGAATAAGCAGTTCAGATAGCCTATTCGCCTTTCACTAGAAGAGCCAGGCAGTGAGTGATAAGCATCGACATTCTCGCCAACAGAGTCCACCTTGGAGACATTCCTGATCCCTTTTTCCATTGGAATAGGCTCATTTCAGGACGCACTCGCCGACACACATCCACACCAAACATTCGCTCCCTCACACGCTTGAAGGACTGTGCAGGGCTTCGATAAGCGTGGCCCTCCTCTCCCTCTCTCTCTCTCTCTCTCTCTGAGTAAACATCGTTTTGGATTAGGCAGAGTATAATGAGAGCAGGGGGCTATCTGCCCACCCCGCCTGCATTGTGGCCCCCCGCTCCTCTCTGAGGGGGCCAGGACCAATCTTTACTCTGCTATTTATCCCCCTCCTCTGATAGCTTACTTATCTGCTGCAAAATGCCAGGGCTGACTGCCTGTCTAACTGCCCCTGTAACTGCCTGCTTGTTTCTCTGTCTGCCTGTCTCTCTGAAATTTTTCATAAAGCTTAAGCGCAATAAGACAAAACAAATGTCTCCTTCTCCTTTTGTGTCTTCCTTAACTGTCAGTCTGCCCATCTTTTCTCTCAGATCTCTTCTTGGTGTTACAGCGAAGAGTTCTGCAGTTAGAGAAGATGAGAAGTAGAAGGACTGATTTGCTTCAGAACTTGCTGAGTACAAAATGGGTTTAAAGTTAATTAAATGCTGGAAATCATCATTCATTTACTTATTTATTGCTTTTTGTTTTTTTTATCCCGTCTTTATCAAATTTACTGCATGCATAATTTTAGTTAACTTATAGTGACATTTTTTAATTGATTTATTTCTTTTTTGTTCTATACTTGCTCAAAATATCTGACAAAACTAAATAGAGAACCACTAACATGCTTTGCTGTACTCTGTGTTGAATTACTTGTTTAAAAAAATACACACAAAAAAAACATTACAATTTTTCACAGTATGTTTCTGTACAAATTTTAAGTTATAAAATGTTTCATATTGGTATTTTTTCCCCACAAAATGATATTAAATATACATACAACTCTATTTAGGATTAAACAAGCATGACCTGTTAGATGTAGCACATTCTTTTATTCTGATTCAATGCACTTCAGTTGTGGCCAAAGCAAATGCACCAATTTTGACAACAGCGTCACAAACTGGCTTCCTTTAACACCTATCCCATCATGCCATGCACTTTTTGTAGCCAAAAATACAAAGGTAGAGAATGTGCACTTGATGAAATTACATCCGGTGCACAACCATTGTCAACACAAAGTGAAAATAAAAAAATAAATAAAGGGAAGTGAGGGGTACGGAATGAAGTATGGACACAGAAGAGAAGTGCAAGAAAAACACAGCAGCTCCGAAATACAGAGAGGAGAAATAATCAAATGAGAGACTCTGGAATGAAGGGTTGGGAGAGATGGGAAGAGACAGAAACAAAGAGGGGTGATAAACATATCAGGTGTGGGTTTAGCTGGAAGACAAGTGATTCGCAGAGCTTCACTCATTGATTGGCATGCAGGGAGTGGACCCGGGCCCATGTGAAAACTCCAGATTACGCTGCACACACTCACACTCTCACAATGCAGATTGCCACAGATTGCATTTCTCACTGTCGTTGGCGAAAGGCAAGATGCCAAATTACAGGGTGTCACCTGCAAGAAGAGATCTACTTTCTGGAATGTTGGTGCATATAAACAATTAGGAAAGGAGAAAAAAAAAGAAGGAAGGAAATGAAATAAGGAAGACAAGCATGCAGAAGTCTGCCCAGAGACCACACTGATGCCTTAAACATGAGAACCAGTTTTTCTATCACAGTGAAGAGGTGCTGAGGGAAAAAGAAAGGGGCAGGAAAGAGTAAAGAGGAGAGATTAAGTGGAGAAGAAAATGGGGTGAAGCAGAAAACACAAGGGTGTCAGATTTGTTTTGCTTGACAAAATACAGTTATTTGTAAGCAAAATTAAGTATAAAATCAAACTAATCAATAGCGATTGATTTAACATTTTTACATTGATCTCTACTGCATCAGAAATGGGTCATGCCGCCTGTATTTCAGCAGTGTAAATGTGTTAAGCCCAAGTTAGTGACTGTTTATTTGCATCTGTTTAATTAGGAGTTTTCACGTTTATCTGTGTGTGACGAGCTGCCCGGAGGCTCACCGTGTGTAGACGTTTCATTGGAGAGGCAGATGAGCACAACAAATATCCCGAGGCGACCTGGGAGCGGCCAGAGCTTTATCTGAGCTGAAAGGATTTTAGCACTCCATTTTAGAGCGCCAACCCAGAAGCAATGTCAACCGCTTTCCTCTTCTTTTAGCCTTTCTTAAGTTTTTCCTGTCATTGTTGTAGTTTCCTCTGTTCTGAGACGTTCGTTAATACCCTTTTATGAGTTCTCTCATTTCTTTCTATATTTGACAGGTAAGAAGTTCATGGAGAATGTACTGGAGTGAGGAAACAAAAAACATCTGTAAAACCCACTCATTTTAATTATGTTTACTTTATTCTGCTCTAACCACTGAATTATAAGATTATAGATCCAGTACTCAAAAAAAGAATGTAACTTATTTGTATTATCATTTCATTTCATTTCTCGATTTATTTTTGTACTCTACAGGTTGTAGACTTTTATGAATATCACAAACCTAATATTAAATTTATTAACGATAATAATAACATATTATGAAAATGACAAAGATTTAAAAGACCCAGGTTCTTGAAATGCGCCTTCAATATAAAACACTCCCAAAACCTCACAATTTATTTATTATAACAAAATAATTGTAATAAATGTGGATATTTTTAGCCAGTCAGTTTATTATTCCTACTTATCTTCTTCAAAACTTCTTCAGCTTAATAAAAAAACAGGCATTTAATAAATTGTAAGGTTAAATGCTACTTTTCATGGTACAAATACTTAAAAATTTTTAAAGAAGTTGTGTCAAAAACCCTTGTAACAAGATGTTTAAATGATTACATTTGAAATTGTATGTCACGTTGTGTAACTTTCTTGATATAATATCAGAGGAGTGCTTCTCTTGTGACATCAAACTAAAGCTGTAAAATTTGGTCCATCTGACATGAAGTGGCATTGGATTGCATTTTTCTCAGCATGCGACTTGACAACCAAAGTTTTACTTGTAACAAATCCCATGACTAATTCAAGTGGAACGTCCTTTATCCTCCACGTCCAACGTCGGGCCTCACACATTTATTGTCTTCAAAAATTGTCTCTTATTTTACAATAATCTCCCAGCCAACGACATGCTTGGTCCTCTGCAGTCAGCCGGTATCAAACTGTGTTGATGGCTCAAGCCGGTGAGACAGAGGTGGAGGTGGTACCTTACCCGCTCCTCCTTTCTCTTCTCATCTCCCCCCACACACTTCTTCTCTACCCTCATCGTCCCTCGCCCCACACCCCTCACTCTACAGCCATCACTGGTTGCCACTCTCTTCCTATCTGCCTCTCCTGCATTTACCTCAGCTGCCACATGGGGAATTAAGTGGTATTACGAGGAAAGGCTTCTAGCTGAGCTTAACTGCATTACATGAGCAGGTAATATACCCTGAAACAGTGTGAGAGAGCGCAAGGGGATAGAGGGTGGAAGAGTGTCTTGTAGGAGAATGACAGAGCAGGAGGGAGAAAGAAAGGAGGTCTTAAGTGAATTGTCAACTCAAACGCTCTAATCACAGTGAAAGCTCTGGACAAAGAGCACCCATGGATGCCAACGGAGTACACCCTGGGGGCAACGAAAGGCCACTTAGCCCTTTCTGACACCCCCCCACCCCCACCCCTGCCTGTCTGATTTTCACACTGTATATTAAGGTAGTACTCTTAAAACAAAGTTCTATACAAAAAGACTGTTAGAATGGAAATATGTTAAAAATGTTTAATTATAAATTTTCACAGGCTTCGTTGTGAAAAGTAAGATGAATGTCAAAGACATTTTCAATCATTTAGACTTTTTTAATCTTGTTCAGGCTGAATGAAACAGTGACCAAAAACGAAGAAAGTGTTGCTTATCGCTCAATAAACAGTCAAGTAATTACAGGAACAAGCTTTTGACAGGAAATTAAGAGAAAGGAAAGAGACGCTGTCTGGGAAGAAGAGTATCACAAAGATATCTTCACCAGAGCCACTCAGGGGATTCTCTAAACAGTGCCCACACTGGCCTTTGCCAGCTTTGTAGGTCCTCCACTTTCCATAAAGCCTATAAGCAAATCACTGGCTCCCCAACCATGATGGCTCTATTCAGCAGTCTTACTAATGCTATGCTGATTGTATGAGCACAGCTAGCATGTAGTGTGGATAAGCGTAGGTCATTTCCTCGTTTCCTCAATGCCTCTTTTCAGATCTACAGGCAGGGAGGACCTTTACTAGAGCGATGGGGAGTCACTGCCTTTAACCAAAAACGGAAGGATTCTGAAGAAAAAAAATAATTCAACTATAAAAAGTCACAACGCTGAACGCACACACACAATCAGTGGAATGAAACCATTATTCTGAACGCAGAAATGAAAAGAATAAAAAATGTCACCAGAATACCAGGTAAAATAAACCGTAAAAGTTGATTGTGCGCTTTTCTTGTGTATCTATTGTGCCAAGTCACAAAGAAGCTCTCACACAACTGTGCTGAAACATAATGGATGTGGCCCCTTGGTCCACCATTGTGCCAAGGAAGACCTCCGTTTCCACACATCTAAATAAAAGAGTGTGTAAGTGTTGCAAACTTAGAGCCAAATGTTCAACTCTGTACTTTGGAAGAAGCTAGATGAGACTGTCAGATACAGTTCTATTGCCATTCAGAGGACAGCTCTGTTACAACACCAAGTATTTGTGCTGAAACGTTGTTTTTATGAAGATAAAAATGGTGCTATGAGAATGCATCTGTTTTTAGGAGCTGGGTAAACTGAAATTATGGGAGAAAAAAAGAATTAAGGTAGGATTGCCTGAGAGTGGCCAAGCAAGGGAGAGAGTGAAATGAAAAAAATGGGGAAAGGCGAGAGAAAGCAACAAATTACACAAATTTAACAGAGTGTGAATTAGATTGGATTTGACTATACTGTATCTCTAGCCTTGAAACCTAATCAACAAGCCATGCAACTATAACTTAGCACTGGTAGCTATGTTCAGAATACATCCTGTAAGGTTTGTGTGCTTCTCTATGATGCACTCAATGACAACCTCGCTACACTCTCTGCAGCTTCTGTGTACATTGGCTAAATGCCATTACTGTAATACAAACATCCGGATAACCACAAAAATAAAAAAGGAGAAAACTGCTTGGCTTCAAGATATTTGTTTAAGAGACTAAAAATATCAGAAACTGTTGAGATCTTAAATCCTCACTCAAAATGTTAGAAATTATTTTTCTGTTGGACATATGTCGCTTTTTTTTTATCACTTCAAAATAGTGACAATTTAGGTTTGACTGACTGTAGAGTTTGATAGGTGACATCTATGACAAAGGCACAATGACAATAGTCAACTGTCAGAGGGATGAGAGAGAAGTGCGCACACACACACACAAACACACACACACACACTAGCTCACCAGTCACCCTATCATCATCCAGCATGACCAGTTTGTTCCAATAGGTTCCCAGCATGGGGTGGGACAATGTCAGCTGTCATTCAAAGCAGGCCTGTACTGTCACTGGTTTATAGTGCATACCAGTAGGAGCTGCTCAGTTGGTGAAACAGTTTACTCTTTAAGTAGGACACAAACTTAAGTTTGCACATAGCCACATGCTCAGCCACACACACTTAGAAATGCAGTCTAAATTTCCTTAACACAAACTCAACAAAAACACACATACGGTACATAAAAGAAGACAGACAAAACAGGCGCTGAATAAGAAAGCAATATAAGATAGAGAATAAAAAATGCATTGGTGTTGCTCTGTATCAGACAAAACAGAGCAACACTGAGATTAGGTGTCGTTCTGCAGAGAAGGAGAAACAGAGATGTGAATAGTGAAAGGCCAAGATATCATCCATTCATTTTAAACAGGGCCGGGATGTGATTGAGTGAGCAAGCCTGTGGATGTATCTGTGTTTGTGTGCGTGTGAGTGTGCGTATGTGTGTTGCATCCTGGCCCCAGGGTCGTGGTGAACACACTAACACAAAATAAACAGCGCTCAATCTCCTGGCCTGTGATTGCTGCACTGGTGTCAAGATAAGTCCTGGGACTGAGGGCAGCTGAGACTGGCCCCTTACTCGACAACAGAGGCAAAAGAAAAAAAGGACAAACAAAAAGAAAAACTGCTCATCAATCAGTCAACAACTCACTGACTGTCTATGTACATGTTTGTGACCATTTAAATAATATCTACAAAGCAACACTTCTGTTGAACTACAAACACCAACTTCATACATTTTTCAAACTTTTGAGCCAGTTACAGCACTGATGCAACCAGATCATTTATAAAAAGTTTTTCTTTGAACATTGGCTGCTTTCCTCTTTACTCATTTTCTGTCTAGTTCCTGTATCCCAATCATGAAAGAATATTGTGCATATCGTTTGTAGTTGGCAACCACACTATGGAGTGCCCGCTCCAAGTCCTACAAAAAGCAAAAGTATACAATAAAGCTAAAGTCTGTCCCTGTTGCTTGTGTGTGTGTATGTGTGTATTCCAATGATGATGGTAACCAAATTGCACTTAATAAATCTTTAAACTGAATGTATTTTGATGAAAAATAAACAGCACCCAGCTCTCATGCATGACAATATTACAAAAGGAAGGATCCCAGAGGGTATAACCAATTTAACATGATAACACCAAATAAGAAATAAGGAGGAGGGGTTCTTGATTCTTACAGTCACGTGCCTACAACACTCAGCGATTTTCATAGTGTTTACAGTCAGGTATAATAACTACCTTAGTAACAGAAGACATTTTTCTGTAATTATAACCAAAAGTACAAATATAAACCGGCTACACCTGCTTCTTCTCTTGCTCCACATTTTGAATGCAAATTTGAGGCAAGTTCAATCAAACTTCCTCACAATTTTGCATCTTTTGTTTCTAACAACTCCAATTAAGTCCTCACTCATGATGCTTAATAAGCCACTCGCACATCACCACTGTTTACTACCATTTATACAGGGATTCTCAAAAGATCGTGGTGATTTGTTGAAGAAATGTCCATTTGAAACCAAAATTGTTATTTGCTCGAAGTCTCATAACTTTAATAATTATGAGAAACATTTTATTTTAATTTTCATTACCTGGCAGTCATTCTTACTTTGAGGTCAACTCAGCAGTCAAAGACTTTTCAACCCGAGCAAAAACAGCTGTGACGTCAACCAGTAAGTGGGACAGGGGTCTCTCTGGCAGTCAGTGGATTCGTTCGGCCCATGACCTGCGGCGACAGGTCCTTAACACACCGTGTGGACAGAGTCGTAACAGATGCCCAGCTAAGTGCCTGATTAAACCTTTATGTGCAGAAGGAGCCATGTGCAAGTGTGTCTGTGTGTGTGTGAGTGTGAGTGTGTTTTAGGCACAGCGTTAAGAGAATTTGAGATGAACACCAGCCCTCCAGCAAGAGAGAGGCCATGCCAGCTGCTACTCTCCCCAGAGACAGAGCCCTGAAGCTGGGCAGTGAGGCAGGGGAGTCATAGGAGGCTCCAACAGGCCATAGCACAGTCACGATGCAAGTGGCATATGTGATGTGACACTTCACTTATCAAGAGACTTCTTTCCTTTTTAACTATTATACTACCTCTTCTTAGTGTCTAAAGACACACACATTCAGATCAAAAAGACAATAATTTGGCACTTTATGTCAACTTAATATTGATATTATTATATTACTATGAAGTTTATGTTGGGTAGCATTTGCCAAAAACTAAAATATAACTAAAATATTCCAAATGAACCTGACACAGGCTGTGTGTGTGTGTAAATATATACATGCACTCAAAATAATCTACAGTGGCTGTCGTGAATGAGATAGACTGTGTGCATTTGTGTGTGTCCAAGAGATACGAGTAGTTTTGTGGGTCAACAAGCTAGCAGCCAATAATTTACCCACCAACAGAAAATTTCATCTGCCTATCATCCTCAACCTCCTTCCCTCCCACTGTCTCTACCTCCATTCCTCCCTCTAACTGATTATGCCGTCAATACTGTGCGGATGAGAGGAGCTGACAATTGACCAGCCTGGATCAATATCAGCTAATAAGCATGTCAGGAGAGAGGAGAAAAGAGCAAGAAATCGACTGAGAGACCAAGAGAGACAGCGGCAGAGAGAGGATGGGTAAGAAAGTGACAGAGAGAATAAGCCAGTTTGATCCAATTCGGCTGCTTGGCGTGTGGAGGTGTAAGTGGGATGATTGGCCTGTTATTGCTGGTTTAATGTTAGGCAATCAGAACCATAGTGGTCTAGATATCAACAAACATCCATCAAATTGTCCCTTCTTCGTCTTGATACCACCTCCTCTGCCTGGCCCTGCCTGGACGCTGACAAACAATACAACAACAATGAGAGCTAAGCAATAGTGCCATTTAAAAAAACCACAGGGAGGATAAATTGATAGCCTCGCACTCTCTGCACAAACCAAAAAAAAACAAAAACACTTGTTTCAGGGTTTTCGTTTGTGTTGCAGTGATTTTCGTTTATCTTTTTTTATCTTCCCTTCTTTACAATTTCTCTTTCTCTCTGGCAGAGGAGCATGCTGTTGTTGATGGTGATATAATAACACAGTCAGGTGTCTGTTGCCAATTCCCTGTCATTTGGACTTTTGCGTAAATCACCATGTATTTTTCTTTTCTTTCTTTTCACTTTTTCCTTTTCAGTGTTCGATCCACTATTTTTCTCAAGGTATCATTTTCTTTTGCTCAAATTACCATTTCTGTGGCCTCCCAGACGCTACAATTGCTACTGTTGTATAGATACTGATGGAAGCTTTTCTGTGCAAATGCAACACTGCTACTGGCACAAGACAACACTACTTAGGCTAATACAGATGAAGATAGAAGAGCAGCAAAATAAATGACAGTCTAGATCGACTGAAATGCTCCTCAACTAACTACCCAAAATACTGCTAAGTAACACAAACAAAGAACAAAAAACCTGACAGACTGAAAAGTTTAATGTATCTTGACACTTCTGGTCGATTTTGTTGCCCATAATAAAGGTACTGCACAACTTTTGGTGTGGCTTGACAGTTTACAGACACTATTTTGTAGAATCAGCACCAAGTTTAAATGTAAGCAGACCACGACAAGAACATGGCACATGATTGAAGCAGGAAAGAGTACATCCGTCTGTGTTTTTTGGACAAAGGCAAACATCTTTAACGTTTTTTGGAGCCCCTCCTGATGCTATTTAACCTAACTAATTAAAAATTCTACACAATAAATATTTCAAAGATTTCCAACCGTCCAAGTAAAAAAAAAATTCAATAAGCGTTCTTGTTCGTTTTTCATTTTAACAGTCAGTTGTCGTTTTCATGTCTTTCAAAAACACAAGTTGTCCCCTACCAGACACTGTAATCACCATGCAGAGCGCCCCTGCCTTCATTTTCAGCCAGCGTCCCTGGCAGGATCAGTTAGACAATATGTCGCGTTCTCCCACACGCTGATTGCAGCGTGGATGTAGTGATGAGTGATGGAATGGAGGGGACGGACAAGGAAGTAAAGAGGGGGGAAAAATAGAGAATTCTAATTTACATGTTTATAGCTCCTCGGTGGGGAGGGGAAAGAACTTGTTTGCGTGTGTTCGAGGGACATTTCCAATTATCAACCCTGTTGTGTCCTCAACAACGCTTTCTGACTGCTCATCATTCAAACACGCTAAACCAGACACACATTCACATGAGCCACCTGCGCTTAATGTGAACAAGCTGGTTGGTGTGCAGTGGGATGCTTGTGAACATGAGGGTCATATGTTTGGATACAGCTCTGTTTTAATGACAGCTGTACGACAGAGAAGGAGAGACTCCATTCATCTGGGTCATGCCAATCGCCAGACACCAGACACACTGGAAGAGTTGTAACACATGCCATATGGCAGACATACAAACTGAAGCATACCTAATGTGTTATTTCCATTTTAATGTAATTCTTTTCCCCACTATAGCAGCAAACATGATTGACAGAACAGAAAAGGTTAGATGAAGCAAGTAAGAAACAGAAAAAAAACATTCTGTGTTTACGTTTGTTCTACCTAATGCATCATTTTGACCTTTCTGCCCCACAGACTCATGCGCAAAGATAAACAAAATGCAACTTCTTCCAGGGTAGCCCTAAAAAGATAATCAGAAAGAAAAAAATGACCCCTTAGCCTAACCACACAATCATAAGCCATCTGATAGTCAGCTTCTCATCTCCTTATTCCTAAACTATCTTCCTCCCTAATCCCCA
>JAVKLF010000073.1:11641215-11663978 GCA_034783495.1 Millerichthys robustus | reverse complement strand
GTAGGACAATTTGCCCACTTTGGCACAAAACAGTTAGAGAAATCTGCAAGCTGCAAAGTGCAGTGGATCTGCTGCAATTTTTTGTTGGCAGAAACCAATGGACACCTACAATGGTACAATTCCCTTATCCTGATGGTGTGGCGCTGTTTAGATAACCCAATTTGAACTTAAAATTGCAAAGTACAGTAACAATACAACTTTGTTAGTGTAGATACAGACATATTTATTAATTTTTAAGTGACTGACAAATGCCAAATTTTCAACTTTCTAAAAATTATACTATTTCATGATCACTTTGCAGTTGTTTCATAATAAACCCAGTTTTATGTAATACAATTCAACACATTCACATTACTGAGTCACAGGCAAAATCTGTAAGTCAGTATTCTAATCCATGCAAAGAGAAAGAGTTGAATACCTGGGAATATGTTCTCACATATTCAAATGTTTTTACCTCACTGTAATAAATTATTGTAAATTCTTGAACTTTTTACATGGTTATAATTTGCTTTTCACTCAAAATGACAAATTATGTTCATTATGTCTGTAAGATTTTTGTGACATGTTTCTGTGAATTGGGGAGAAAAAAATTGTTTTTACATCTGTAGAGTGTGAGGCACTAAAATAAAATCAGACCCGTTGTGTGTAGCAGATACATGTGCTTCATCCCTGAGAAATGCATTAGTTTCTGTTTTCACATCGCTGTATTTTCTCAGGTGGTGGCTCAGTTGGTAGAACTATTGCTGTTCTGGGTAGAGTTTGCATGTTCTCTCCGTGCTTGCGTGGGTTTCCTCCGGGTACTCCGCTTTCCTCCCACAGACCAAAACCATGACCGTTAGGCTAATTGGTAACTCTAAATTGTCCCTAGGTGTGAGTGAGACAGTGAATGGTTGTTTGTCCCTGTGATGGACTTGTGACCTGTCCAGGGTGTCCCCCGCCCTTCACACTGTGACTGTTGGATATGAGCACCAGTGACCCCCGTGAACCTTAAAGGAAGAAATGGGTAACAGATCATGGATGTTTTCTTTCTCAGAAAATTCTACATTAAACTGTTTGTGCACTTTTTGATATATTAAAAAACACTTCTGTGGACCTTTGTTTGGGTAAAAGGTGCTTTTCTGGGTGCCTGGCAAATGGAGTTTCAATTTCCACATGGATTTTTTTGTTTTGTTTTCTTTTCGGTGTTTTTTCTGCTTCAGTTGAGGTTTTGTAGCGCAGGATCATCTCTCAATAGCCGTGTCAATGTGAAGGTCAGGAGAGGCAGCAGTAATAGGTGTATGGGTGTCAGGGGATGTCTGTCCAAAGTGGAGCATTGGTCACCTTGTGGTAAAGCCTGTGCATGTGTCAGCTAATTGCTCTCATTTTCCCCAGACAGGCTCTTTCTCCCTTTCACTTATAATCTTCCTTCACCACGTTGGTGGTACTCCTTATTTACACCCCCTTCTCTCTCACACACGCACACACCGCCTCCTCTTTTCCTGTTTCAAATGCACATATTATCTCTCCTTCACCATCTCACGCTCCTGTTGTTCATGCACACACCAAGCCGCTTTAGTGTCTGTGTATGTGTGTAAATGTCTTTCTAATCTGTCTCTCTCTCTCTGTTCTCTTGAGTCTTTGATAAAGTGCTGATGGCATAGACACATCCAGGCGGGTGGGCAGGCCCATTAGCATGGTAAAGAGATAGTGTATCAGAGCAGGAGATTAGTCTCCACAGACTGGGAGCTGTCAAGGTCAAGACCGCACTTGTGAAGCAACGCGTACCACCAGGAAAAGCATGGTGGATAATTTGGAATGGAGATACAGGGCACATAAGATATATGTCTAAAATAGATTTTGCTCTTTGTCTTTCTGTTGTTTTTTTTTTTCCCCTTTAGATCATAAGCAGATACCAAACATAGTCCTTAATCTCCACCCTGGAGTGAATCATCTTGGATCTGAAAATTTTGAAAAGATACTTGAGGAGGTAAGCGACTCTGAGAGGATGCAGCTAGATCTGTTTAGTGCCTGAAACTTTGGTATGAAGGTTCTTCCTTTTCAAACTTAAAGTTCAGCATTTTAAATGTAACCAAATAATTGTCTCACATTTACATACGTTTTTAAACTCAAGGACACAGACTAAAACTTGAACCCTTTCTTTTTGTTTCCTGTCTGATGCAGGAGGCCCTCAAGCTTGCATTTCTATACACAGAACTAGGTCTGGACTGTCCACAGCCTCGGCGCAAGAGGAAGAGATAAGATGGCTGCCAGGAGGCAAACGTCTATACATGCAGCCACAACTCATGACATGTATAAAGCAGATGGTATCACCAACAAACTGATCTGTAACTTTATTGTATGACAGAATGCCCATATAAAGAAAACTCCAAAGGACAATCTCACTGATTTTTTTTAATTCAGTCTTAAAAATTACATAGTTATTTTTTGTTTACATCAGCATTTGTAAAGTATGTCAATAGTGTCCAAATAGCAGGCTTTCTCTGAGACGTAGCACTCTGGACGATGGTTGAGATGAAACCGGGTGTAGCTGGAGTACCGGATCACCAAACCCTCTCCTGGTTGTGTCAGGATGCTGGACTTCTGAAAGACTTTCCCATCATTGGCTGGTTTTGTGCTCATCAGTACTTTCAGTTGGTCAGGTAACTCCTGAATGGAGGATAAATCTGTGGTGGCAGATTCTTTACCAAAGTTAATCACCATGAGGTAAGCTTGTTTGTGCCCATCAAGCTCTCTCAGGTAAGAGAAGACGTTGGCATCAGCAAGGATGTAACAGAACCATCCTCTCTGAAATGGGAGTTCTGATTGACGTAGACGGTTCAGAAAACTATACTGAGATAATACAGAACCTTCATCTTTCATTTGGACCTAGAGATTTTAGAGTAGAAAATAGATATGTGTTAACAAAGATGTTTTTTTTTTAAATAATGAGCTTGTTTTAAATCTTCTAAATGTTGAACTAAAAGAGTTGTTAACCTCCACATTGACAGTTTCATAATCAGGATGTAGGGGCAACCAGGTGATGTTGGTTTTGTTGTTAAAGCCTGAGTTTATGTCACTATTCCACTGCATTGGAGACCTCTCAGGGTCCCGACTGGCACTCTGTAGGAAAATAATTACTCCAGTTTATTGTGTACAGCAAAAGAAAACAAATTTGGTCTCAACTACAAGTATTTGGCAATAAATATATTTTGTACTGTTAAATGAGTGTTTTTTTATAGTTACAGACAAATTTTTTGTAATGCCATCAAATGAACTAAATTTTATGAATGTGTTTCTTTGGTGTTTACACGATACTGACCGTGTTGAATTTGCCAGCAGGATCCTGTATCTGACTTTGTGTGACATTAATGTTCTCCATGCCAATCTCTTCACCATAATAGGTTGTGGGTGTGCCAGGGAGGGTCAGTAGCATCATGTTGATGGCTTCCACATAGTTCCGACCAGCGCTGGACGCAATTCTTGACCTGTCGTGATTCCCAACCTGATTACAGAGAGAACTCTGTCTTTGTCTCGTGTTTTCATGATGGTGAATAAAGCATTTGAAAGGTGTTGTTCTTTCACACTCAATTTACAACAACTAATTGGTGAATGTTCCTGATGTAACTCACCACCCAGTTGGGCCATTTTCCTTGGGGCATGTTGACCATCCAGAGGTTGACCAGATGTTTAGCCCACCAACCGCTGGTGTTGCGAGGCAGGTCCAGCAGGTAAAAGTTGAAGGGGAAGTCACTTTCTGTTATCAGTGGAGTACCATAGTACATCATAGTCTTCTCCACCTCATGGTAATCATACGACTCTGTCACCATGAACCTGTAAAACAATGGGAACACAGACCGTTCATCTTACAATGTACAGACTATATTTAGTAAATAATTTGATAAAATAAATAATATATCTGGACAAGATTGCTATTATGGAAAGCTTTTTTTATATTTGACAAATTACTACGTCTGTTTTTCCAAAATTCAGTCTCTTCTAATATCCCCCATAATTTAGTAATTTTGTTGTCAATTTCTGTTTTGAATTCATTTCAAATTAGAAAATACTGAAATCTGGAATTATTTTCAACATATGTTCTATCAGTTTAAGTTGGCTTTAGGTTTCTAACATAGATGTTCAAATGATATATGGAATTATTACAACATGCCTAAGCAGGAAATTTTTAACTTCATCTTTTATGATTTGCTGTTAATCTATGAAAGGTCAGAAATCATATTAAGAAACAGGTTAAATTATTTCCAACTGCAGTCATGTTCTGTTAATGAGGCTCATACATCAGAGAAAAACATAAGAAATACTTACAGCTACACAACATTCTGTTCATAGCAAGGTAAACAATTCATAAGGAATATGAAGACTTACAACCTGTCACTGCATGCTTTGAACAGCTGTATTACCTGTATTTTCCAGGCTCACGGCTGTAGGTGTCCATCTCCGCTCTAAACTCTCTAAGCAGATCGTGTAAGCCCACCTGACTTGTAGTGTAGTCGTGGTGCAGGTCCCTCTCTGTAGTGACCAACTCCTGGAATTGCATATAGGTCAGGTATTATTACATTTCTTGGCCTCCTTACAACAAGTCAGCATATGTATACAATCCAGAAACCTTGGGTTAAAAATCATGTGGCACTGGTATCTGTGAGGAGCTCTCAAATAAAAGTTTTGTTCCATTTTGCTAACCTTTTGTAACAACTGTAAGTAAACATACAAGAAAAAGACATAAAAAGTTACTTACTGTTAATAAATAATCTGGTTTACTAATTTAAACCGTAAGTGCCAAGATTTGATTTTATATCTCTACCATCTTTGAATCCTGAGTGTCATTTTTATGCACAATGAAGAACATCTGTGTAAAAAGGAAAACCCTTCTTTTTATCTCTAAGGTTGGCACGTGGTGCCAAACAAGTGAGCCGTCTTGCCAGACAAGAAGAAAGACTGATTTGAAAGCAATAAACCTCTAAAGCAGTAATGCTATACGCACACTGTAATAAAAGCTAGAGATATTTAACTTTTTTATGGCAGTACTAGTACATCCCTAACAGCTATGATCCAAAATTAGAGGATGCCTTTGTGTTAAAAGTCTGAGTCATTCTCAGTATTATAGCATCACTCTCTAGTGGTCAGTAAATCCCAGTGACTCTTAACGCTCTAATCCTCTAAAATATGCCTCTTTTCCACTAATCTTTTATTCTGCAGGGATAGGGTGAGGTTCAGCCTTTGCAGAACAAAACCTCTTTTCTTACTGAGAAGTTGGTATGTCATTAACTCTTTGAAATACAATTACAGTATTTTCTTAAGAAGGGCACAGGATGAACCTGACATTTTAGCCAGAGCTAAACAACAAATGGTACACGACGTACAGTATGAAACATCCCACTCAGTCATCATGTTTGTTCTAGCAGCTTCACTTCAGTCGGTGGAGGTGTTTCTGCCCACACTGCTGTTTTTGTGCATCGTATTGTCCAAATCTGGACTCTGACATGTCACTTATGAGTCAATAAAACCAAATCCTGTTTGTATAACAAGGTTAGATCATAGATTGTTTACTAAATTGAACTTTGAGCAGTGGAAGTATCTGTAGCAATTAAGATGTAACACGTTAACTCAGACCTGACACTTAACCTAACCCGTGAAAGTGAGCGCAGCTGGATTTCTTTTTTCGGACTTGTATTGAAATTAGCAGTTTTTAGCTGCCCTGTCATTCATAACTGATCCATTTAATCAGGCGACTACCATGATGTGAGCAATTGTGGTGCAAAAAGAGGTATACTTACCGGTGGTTTGTTTGGATCCACCTGTGGCTCATCCCTCAGGTGCGTGGCTTCCAGGATGTGCTTCACTGCATCCATCCGAAACCCATCTACTCCCTTCTCCAGCCAGAAATGAATAATATTCTAAAGAAAAATTATAAAAGTGCTCCGCATCTATAACAGGTGGAAGACTGGATCAGATGGTGTTACATTAAAAATGAATTTAATTTAGTTTAATTTTCATATGCATGCCTTCTAAAACAGGAATTGGTCTGTCAAATTCAAAACTGTTTCTACAGATCTGCATAGTTTTAGGTATTTTTATATTTGTATAATGGAGAAGACAAAACATAATGTTAAAACAGTATTTATGTATAGGAGCTGCTGCATATTTTTAACAAATGAATCACTGAGGTAATCTTACAATGATCTCTTGGCGAACGTGTGGGTTCCGTAGGTTCAGGTCCGGTTGCTCCTTGAGGAACTGGTGCAGGTAGCATTGTCCTCTCATTTCATCATAAGTCCACGATGAGTTTCCAAACACACTCACCTGCATGAATGGAGGACAAGCTCATCTGATCACAGGATTAAAAGAAAACTTATCCAACTATGAAAAAATTCTAAGTTTAATTCCAAATCATCCTGCCTATACAAACCCAGTTATTAGGCTTTGGATGCGTTTCATTGCAGTCAGTCCAGACATAATAATCCTCATAGTCAGGATCTCTAGTCCGACTCAAGTTGAACCAGCGGTGACGATCACTGGTGTGATTAGGAATGAAGTCCATGATGAGCTTCAAACCTGGTGGGAACATATAAACAATAATCCCAACATGTTTTAAAACTAAAACCAAATGCTCCCATCCTCACACCCCTTTAAAAGCACCTTTGTTGTGCATTTCAGCCAAAAGCACTTCAAAGTCCTTCATGGTTCCAAAAAGTGGATCGACATCACGGAAATCCTCCACGTCGTAGCCAAAGTCCTTCATGGGAGAGCGGTAGAACGGACTGATCCACACAGACTTGATGTTCAGATGTAGAAAGTGATCCAGCTTCTCTGTAATCCCTGCAGGAACAGAGACGCCACAGTGATGCCGCACGCTGACATAAACAGACTCAACACAGATACTGTCATTTGTTTTTAAGCATATATGGTTTTAGAAATAATAGTAGGCTGAATTTTATCTTCGGTTATTACATGAACAAATAATAAAATGTATATCCATCCATTATCTGTTACCCGCTTCTTCCTTTCAGGGTCACTGGTGCCCATATCAGCTGTCACAGTGCGAGGGGCAAGGGACACCCTGGACAGGTCGCAAGTCCATCACAGGGAATTAAAATGTAAGTGTTTTAAGAAAATACAAATAGGTACTTTACACTTTGTAGTCATGCTCATTTTATTATGAAAATGTGCAGTTTTCTAAAAGCCTAATACTAAATGAGTCTGCATTGGCAAAACTTTATATTGCTTTGGCAATATATTGTAAAAGTAAATGATTTACTCTCTTTTATATGAAAACATTGGACAATACAGCCTACAGTTGTAAACTAATAACTTGAGGTCTAAATATACCTGACAGTTGTATAACAATAACTAATTATGAAAAACAATATTTTTGTAGTTATTTCAATTATTATTAAAATCTTATTTTTAGGACTCACAATACTATATTTGAAATAAAATTGTGTGCAAAAGATTTTAACCCCAAAAAATTGTTCCAAAATATGAAAATTGTGTTGTCATTTTAAAATTGAATTTATCTAAATAATTTCAAGACCCAAAATTTGATGCTACATGGGCCACAGTGGGGTCCGGAACCCAACTTTGGGAACCACTGTTCTACAGTTTTCAGTACAGTAAACAGCCTTTTGGGCATCACCTAGTACAGAGCTATTTTGTGTCTGTGATATTTTTTAAAAGTTCATTTATATTCAAATTCAACTGAAGAAATAGGAATATTTAATCTGGGAACGTATACCTAAAGATCATTTTTTTATTATTATTTGAAGACAAAACAACTAGTTCATCCCTTGAGTTATGCCAGAATGACTTACTAGATTCAAGTGGTTTAACTAAACCAACAAAAAAGCTGAAATAGCCAGTAACTAGGTTGAAAATGAGTAAAAAGGCAGCCAAAGCAAAAACAAATGCTTTCAGAAAACCTGGAGAAATATTGCAGAAAACCATTAAAAAAAGATTGGTAGTCTATAGCTAAATGCTTCATGACTGATAAAAGATGCAGTGCATTTCCTCCATCATCGTTTAATTAAAGTGGATGGGAGCTTCCAGCCGTGTCACAGGACCCTACCTCTCAGGTCTCCCACTCCATCCCCGTCAGAGTCTTTGAAGGACCGGGGGTAGACCTGGTAGACCGGGGACAGCTGCCACCAGCTCAGGCACCGCGGCGACAGCGCGATGATGGCGACGGTGACCGCCAGCAGCGCCAGGGTGCAGCTCACCGTCAGCCAGAACAGGATCTCTCTGGGCACTCGGTACCGAGCCCGGGAGGAGTACAACAGCAGCACCTCCTTGGGCATCCCGGCGTACGGGTTGACCTGCCGGTACTCCTTCGAGGCCGGCTCCGTGTGCAGCTCCACCGCCGTGGAGTCGCGCCTCTGCCCGGGGTCAGGGCTGGGGGTGCCCGCCGCTGCGTCCCGATACCCCGGGTTTCTGATGCAGTCCTCCAGCTCCACACTATCGCTGTCTTTTTTTAAGCTCATTTAGACGTATGTATTGTTTTTTTATTATTATAAAACCCGAAAACAAGCCGATTGAAGAAGTCGGAATAGGTGCCGAGAGAGTGGGAGTGGAAATGGTCCAGACTCCTCTCACACAGAACCACCTGAGGAATGTGAAACCAGAGAGCTGATAGGACTGGTTATAGATTAGCATTTCTTATCTTGTTGCAGAGTTATGTGGGATTTATTCCCCCTGTATAAATTTATGTAACCTAATTCAAGGGAATAAAAACAAAACAATAATAAAAAAAACACATTTCGAACAGAAGCACATTAAAAACACTGGGGGCTTAGCCCACCCAGCCTAGATATATTTGGATTTTTAACTCTGGTATCATTTTCAACCTCTTAAAAAAGTAAAATTAATTTAAAGATTTTTAAAATTAATAATTAAATTAAAAAGACAAAATCATGGAGATGAATTCTCATAGACAGCTCACAAATGTTTACACAAAGCCAAGCTTACATTTCAATTTGGCACTGAAAAAAACAACAAAAACTATGTCCTTTAAACATAAATCCATTTTTATTTGTGTTTATGTTCACTGTAAGGTCTAAATTTCACAACAGCATTCTGGGAAATTAGTACAGGAAGAAGAGGTGACAAATACTCAAACCTGCTCTTCTTTAATCATCTCAAAGGTCATCTAGGGTTTTTTCCTTCAAGGTAATGCACTCTAATGTGACAATTTAACACTTGGAATAAAAAAAACTGAAATGTACCACTGTGATCATACATTTGTCAATTTGAATGAATTCAGGACTGACCAAAAACACCTGGTGAATTAAGAGCTCTTTTCTATCCCCACAAAAAAGGACAAGTGATGTCTGTAACCATTTCCAGTTCCTTTCCTTCATTCTAGTCTCAAATAAACCGAGTAAACTGGACCAGAATCATGAAATAGACTCTCGAGCAACAAGCCAGGTTCAAATTCTTCAGGTATCACTAACCCTCTTATATGTAGAGGCTCAAATTAGAGTCTACAATCAGATGAATGATTAAGTATTTTTATATCTAAACTAAGCAAAGGCAGCTTGATTTATCCTTAAATGTCTTATAAAAGGAGAACGTGAAGCTGCAGTGCTGCTTAAATTCAATCCATACAGTGGAATCAGTGTGAGTAATGATTTACATTCGGAAAAACGTTTCTCTGCTCCCTACCCCTTTACTCTCCCAAGCCCAGTGTCTGATACAGCTTAAATATAAACCTGTTCTGGGAACTGTTCAATGTGGTTACAACTTCACCCAACGTTAAAAAGTCAGAAAAATGAGTTAGAATTAGACGGCAGTCTGCAATGTCAATATTTAAGGAGTATTTGCCAATTAAACCATGAAAATATATTTCTTTAAAATACAGTCTTAAAATGAATGCCATTATGTGTGATCCCACTTGTCATTTTATTCCCACTGTTCCTCTTCAACATTATGTTCCACCACACTGAACATGCCCACTTTATCACCACCCACCCAGTGCATTTCTCAAAGAAAAAAATAAAGTCACTCCTCTCTCATTCCCAAAACATGCACCACCCTTTGCCACTCCCTCCACCACAAACAAAGTAAATAACACTTTAAAAAAAAACTGCAAAACAACTACACATTCAAGTACCGATTTCTCATATGGCACCAGAAGCATGAGTACCACAAGAACATTAACCACCCATCAATCTTTGTTAGTCATTTCTCTTTTCAAATACTGCTACTTCAAAAAGCAACCTGAATGAATTTGCCTTTGAATGGTAGAAAAGGCATGTTTTACAATTTTGTATATATTTCTAGTCTCTTTTAAATCAATTATAAAATGAGCACACAAATGACTACTTTGCTTTTGAATACATTTGTTAAAAAAGTAAAAACATTTTTATTCTGACCCATTTTTGCCATCTCTGTTCTTAAGAGCATTTAATCCATGAAATTAACTGTCAAAAAAAATCAGAAAATTTCAGTGAGTGTCAAGACAAATTAAATTAACCCCTTAATAAAAACACCTTAACGTGCTCCTTTTTATCCCTCAATGTGTTCTAAAACATACATTTCATTATCTGCATTCAGTTACTTTAAAAAGGAATAGTACTCAGAAATAACAATACTTTTTCTTTCAAAATTACGTTTTGAATTAGAAAAAAAATATCTAAAAAAAAAAGAAGATATCTGAGAGATAGAAAAGGCAAGTCATGAGCAGGGTTGTGTGTGTGTAGCTGGAGGATAGAAAGGAAAAGAAGAGGAAGGTTGGAAATTCTTTCCCCCAGCCCCTAAACCCCGTCTTTGGAAAGCTGCTGTGTTGGAGCAGTGAGTGTGAGTGCCTAGTTTTGATTTTACTCATTCATGTTTTGGGGCCTGCACACACTGACCACACACATTTTAGGCCACAATGAATACCATGACAGAATATTACTGAAGCAAATAAATCAAAATATTTATATGAATTTTAGAGACTATTTTTTTCCCCTTAACAGCAGGTTCAAAAGCTTATGATTTCGGCGATGTTTGCCACTGTAAATCGGAGAGGACAGAGAAAGCACACAGGATTACCGAAGGAAAGAGTGATAAATAGTTTTACATCTTTCCAGACATGAGAGTAACGAAAGTGAGCAGAGACATGCAACAAAATCACACAAGTTAATTCATCTGCAGAGAGGCACACTAGTCTGATTTTGTTTGGACAGGTGGGTGGGGAAAAAAGAGCCACAACTGCAATTAGGTTGCACACAAACTCATCAGCATTCTGCTTGTTTTAAGGCGTCAGAGCCTCAGGTGACAAGCATACAGGTCTTATTTTGTGGCTTTAACCCCCCAGGTCTTTGGATGATGTGGACCTCAGCCTCTTTAAATCCAGGAGGCAGTCTCCAATGAGCCAGATTCAGGTAGTTGAAGTATTGGAGCCACGTTGACGCATGAGTAATGTCAGGAATCTCAGCACCTCAACTGGACAATGTAGCTTCTGTAGTAGTTGCAGACTTGTGTGGTCAAATAGGCTCTCAATCAGGTGCAAGAAAAAAAAAAGAAAACACTTAAAACTAAATAATGCCACAAACAATTTAGTCTCTTAGAAACATCCGAGTGGCTGTTCTTATTATTGGCTGGCTAGTTGTGGAGGTGTGAGATCCTCTGTTCTCTCTCAGGTATGAGCAAGGCACCATGGAGTCCCAAAGCTTTCAGAACAGAGCTGCTTCCATGTCTGTCAATCGTAAAAAAAACAAAAAAAAAAAACACCACTACAAAGCAACACAACAGATAGAAAGAAACTGTGCTCATTTGCCTCTCCTTTGACATTTGTACGATGTATATAGTTCTGTAGTGCAGTCCCCCCCATCCCCATTTTGTGAATTTAAATAATCAAAAAAATCTGTTTGCAGTCCTCCACATTGGGTACACTTTCAAAACCAGGATTCCTGCTTTGATTATTCTTTTAGGTGAAATTAAAAGACGGTTATGGATGCGGTCCGGTTTTCTTTTTTTGTGTGTGTTTGTTTGTTTTTATGATGCAGTCGTGCTGGACAGCTACCAGTGGCACTCCAAATCCGCTCCACTCTGCAAAAGGAAAGCCATGAGAGAACGAGGATGAAAGAGGTGGGAGAAACAGGGAGGGGGAAGGAGAGGAATGGTGGCAAAGTAAAAGAAAAATACCATACATTGTTACTTTAAAGTCACAGTCAGTAATTTTGTCCCCAACCTGGATTTCAGTTTGAGGCCAGGATTTTCTACCACTGACAGAAAATCTATTACTTTTTAAGTTACAACACCAACGTAAGCAGACTTTCTAACTGAGTTTGTTTTATATTTACGCAACAAAATGCCAACATAACTCCACGACTTTGTTGTATTGCAAGGGGGTGACACAGAAACAGAGACTGGTATTTGCTTGCGTGCAGCTGCTGAAAGGCTTGAGCGAGGCAATAGTGCATGCGTGTAGGGCCAGTGCATGCGTATTTGTGTGCCTGTGATTTGAGAGTGGGACGGACAGGACCGTGAAACACCTCATCATTCGTCTTCATCAGTTCTAGACAGTCACATCTACACACACTCATACACACACAGACCTTAAGACTACATGGAGCTCTACATGCTAGAGAATAGACCATCGTGGGGAGTAAAGACTGATGGAGGTGTGAAAGGGGAATATGCTCTGCAGGTCACCACTTTACATGCCTGTAAGAATGTGTTTATGAGTGTGTAGTCGCATGGGGTGTTGGAAGAAGGGGGGTGGGGGGAATTAACAGTTATATATGCGACTTACCAAATGAAACAGGAGGGCTGCGTTAATCAGAGGGTGAACACAAAGTTAGATATGGATACATCCCTTATCAATGTGTGTGTGCGAGTAAGAGAAACTCTAGGTGCATACTTTAACTACACACCATTTGCAAAGTATAAAAAAATCAACAGTAAAGACTACAGAAACCCCTTTATATGCTCCTTAAATACAGTGTTTGTTTTATGTATTATAAGAGCAGAAAAAGGCACAAACACATACCCACACACACACACACACACACACAAATTCCCCCCTACACTCTAATGCGTCAATCACAACCAGACAGTTGCGAAAAGAAAATCTACGAGACAAAACGACAAACTGAAAAGTGGACAGAGCTTTTTGACACTTTTAAACGACTGACACATTTAGTAACATGAATCTCACGAACATCTGAAGAGAGAAGCATTACATGTTTAGTTTTGGTAATCATGTGATTGCCATGTGAACTCGTGAGCCTGAACACGCTCAAGAATAGCTTTAGGAATGCACCAAACAGCCAAAGCTGCTAACCTGCACTGCCAGCAGAACAAAGGCCTTACTCCCTCTCAAAACCAAATGGATTCCCTAAAAAAGCAGCGAGACATCTCAAGGCCACTTGTCTCAAGCTAATTCAGCAACATTATAACAAAAAACAGTTTTAACACAAAATATACGAAACTTGCATGAAAATCAATCTGTTTTGTCATGTGCCTAAAGCAATTTTTTTTGTAAAATTTGTATTAATGTAAATATCTGAGCTCACATATGGAAATTTGTTCCTGTGTAGCAAATTGCTGTTCTCATAAATTCCGAAAAAGCAACAAACTCTATAAACCTCAACTACATAAAGCAGTTTTCCATGCAAGACAAATACTGCAATAGTTACCATATTGATTTTATAGCTAACATTTAACAAATAACCAATTATCTGATGTTTTGAATTAATAAAAGCTTGCAACAATTGGCAAAACGAGCTAATAAAAAAACATTAGAGTAGTACAGTAATACAAACAGCATCAGATCTGTGTGACTGGACGTTCTTTTATGAAATTAAAATCTATCAAAGCCACATTTAAAAAAAAAAAAAGAAACATTTGGGATACTTTTTTTTTAAATGCCAAAGGCATTACAGAATCAAATGGAAGTTTGTTTTCTAAAAATGTTTTACTTTAAGAGTGAATAAAAGCAAAATTGAGTTTAAAACACAAAAGATTCAAATTTATTTATAGCTTGTTCTGTATAGCACAGAATAAGGAATGTCTTAGGCTAACTGTGCTAAATGTGACAACTAAAAATGTTGTGCAGTGTCCAAATTTCAATGTAGGATCTGTGTGCATCTATGTGTAGCTGTTGTATTAATGGTTAAAAAAAGAAAGAAAGAAAAACGAAAAAGCTTAAAACGGTACTTACTCCATCTTCCTCCTTGTATGGACTCAGACGGTTGTATACTGCTTCAATAACACTGCGTCTGCAGGAAAAGCACAAATACAAAAGGTTTTATTATGTCTATTGAAATCCCATTGAAGCATTTCAAAGTTAAAAAATGAACCGAATATCAACACGGTGTATATGTATACGTTCTCTAAAGACTTGATTGAACCAGGGCAGTCTAATTTTCTTGTCTTTGCAGTACTTGACAGAGCAACATAATATAAATTAAAACATGAATTTCTTGAAAGTTTGTGTCTTACTTGCTGGCAAGTCCACCCCCTGGTGGCAAAGGAGGCATGCCACTGTCAGTAGACAGGTTCCTCATTACTGTTACAAGATCTGGAATCTCCTCCTCTCCTGACAGAGACAGCATCTCTAAACACAACAGCAGAAATGTTACACAACTAAAGCGGTTTATGACCAAGACAGTCACTGGTCATCTGGAAGATGACGTTCACAGAGGAGAGAAAGCAGGGGAAAAGTGACAAGTTGAGAGAAAGAAAGTGATGATGAAACCCTTCCAGGTGAATTTGTGAAAATGAGTGTAAGAGAGGCATGATGACACCATGAGGGTTGCAGCTGAGCTGAATGGCATGAGGCCAGGCCAATGTTCAGCCAGAGCATTCCTCTCAGCCTTCTCTTTTCACTCCCTCTTTTATTGTCTTCCAGAATTTAGACGATCCCCAGAGCCAAACATCAACTCTATGTTAAACTGAACAGTTTTAATTCTTGACTGCAATTCAATATCAGCTGAAAAGTGAATTTAATGATTTTTGATGTAATATACTTACTAATCACTATGAACATTTTTAAGGTTCAATTCTGCACCTCACAAAATTGCAAAACAAAAACTAGCATCAGGTAAACATCTAAGTGTGTATCCAAAAGAGAAAAGAGCATTAAGAACATAAATGAAGCAGGGAATCCATCTAAACACATGAAAATGTTTTGAGTGAGAAAATGGACAGAAATGGTAAGAGGGAACTATAAATGTTTATTTTTCTTGACCCGTCCAATCTCACCTTCTACTTTAGTCTCCAGGTATTTGTTGAGCTCTGCTTCTTTCTTCACAGCTTCCTCAGATACTTTGGGAGCGTTGGGCAAACACACTAACACAATACTCATGTTATCCCGACTCCCCTAGCATAAACGTTGAAGAGAAAAGGGTTAAAAGAGCAACTTTTGCTGTATTCCTCAAACAAAATGTAAACATTGTTTCTGAGGTTAACTGGGATGAATTTCTCAGGGTTGTAACGTACAAAACAATGTTTTGACCTGTATTATTGTAGACTGCTTTTTATTTTAATACTAAGTAATAGCCAAAGAATACTAAATTGTCCTTTTCTGCCTGGAAACCTGCAATAATTTAAAGCTATTAGAATCTACTTATTGATACTTTCATTTATGGCCATTTTCTTAAGTTATCACTGTATGACATTTTTGATATTATACTTAGTTCTTAAACTGCTCAAAATATCTGAAATTTATGTCTGCTCATTTTGAAAACAAAAAATCATAATGTAGCCCGAGTTCAGAACTGGTGTAACTAGTTCTTAGATATTTTTTTAAAAAGATGATTTTTGTGATACAGATTGAATAACACCACAAAGACATGATGAGCAAATGTTAACATACCTTGTGCAGGCAGGTATCTACGACTTCATTACAGACTTTTTCCAGGTCATCACAAACCTCAAGTCTAGATTTCACAAACTCGCACAATTCCTCATTGGACATGACATCCCAGATGCCATCACAAGCCAGAATAATGAACTGATCTTGTTCTGGTGCCCGAACCATTACAAACACTTCTGGCTCGGGGCTAACCAGCTGCTCTGTGGGGCCCTTGCCATCCACACACTTGTAATCATAGTCTCCCAAAGCTCTCGAAACAGCCAGGGATCCATTAACTCTCTGAATCATCACTGAGCCTCCAGCGTTCTGAATGCGCTCCCTCTCACGTGGGTTGCATGGCTTGTGATCGAGCGTGGAGAAGCACACCTGTGAGTTGCGGTACAAAACAGCTCGAGAATCTCCGCAGTTGATGAAGAAAAAATGATCTGGTGATAGAAGAATTCCGACAGCTGTTGAGCCACTGCGATCCAAACCATTTCGAAGGTCAGAGAAGTTGCGCATGTGCTCATCAATGCTTAGGAAACCTGTTCTGATCCCAGCTTTCACAATCTCCACTGCAGGAGGTGGTGGTGCTTGAGAGTCACTGGTGGAGCCATCTGATCCAACATGTGAGTCTTGTGTACCTCCAGCTCCTAAACTAGCAGTAATTATGTGTTCAAGAAGGTGCTTTGAGCAGTAGTTGGCAACCTTTGACCCAGCATGACCATCATACACTGCAAAAAAGGACCAGTCAGTCATTCCAGGAGTCTGAAGACCCAACACAGCTGTGTGGGCATCCTCCATCTCCACCCGCCACCCCTGCATGGAGCTCACTCCATAGCGCAGTCCATTCCCTTCACCATGTGAGTTGTGCTTCTCTGTTTTGGGTTTGTCCAGGAACGCACCCATGGCTCTGCCTTCCAGAGACCCACTGCTACCTGTGAGGGGGAAATAAAGAAAAACAAACACAAAATTTTTTATAAAGATCAGTCAAGTCCATTGAAATTACAAAAAGGTTGATATACAGTCACGCTGCACCTGCATCTAAAAAAGTCCCCACTTTGACACACAGCAAAACAATGAACTGAAACACACTAATAGGGGTTTAAAAAAAATAGTACTTGGGAAAGAAAGAGCAGTTTACCCTCAGTTATGACCTGACCACCTCATTCTATCAACATCAATCCTACAGACCTTTTCTGACATGACTCAAACTACAGTGAAATCCATGCAGCAGGTTACCTCTACGTCTGGGTGTGAGTTTAATCTGTGATTTTGACATCTCAGCCATTGTGATGAACTGAAAATCTGAACACTGCAAAAATCTAATTGATTTAACACACTTGGGATTGCTACAGCTTGCCAACATGTGTGTGAATGTTGGAGTTTGTGCATTTTACTGTTAATTTAATAGGATAAATGAAATTCTACTAAACAGTGATCATTGTGCAACATATCCAGAAATAGCTCAAGCACTTTCTTGAAAAGACACAGGAGCCATAGCTTTAAAACCTCTTTGGCCAGCCTGAACTCAACTGAAAGCATTAACAAACTCTGCTGAGTATTCAAGAGGATGTTTTATCTTGTAATAACTGCACCTGCATTAGCTGAATGAACAGTAACATAAGGTTGTTCAAGAGGAAAGTCTTTGTTGACTGTTTATGTTAGGAGATGAACATAGTTTTATTGATTATGATCACCACTTAGCAGCATTTTAGCAATGGAAATTGCACTTTTACCATACACATTATTTTAGAATTTATCAATACCATCGATCACAACACCATTTATAAATATTATGGGTACCGTAAACAAGGTCAAGGTGACTATTGAAACCCACAGGTAGATTTGTTTTGTAGTCTGGAGAAAGCATCACAAACATTATGCACTTCTATTGAAAGTGTAACACATACAGAAAACAGATTAAAAACAGCACAGACCAAGACATCGACAGGTTCTCCCACATGTACATGGTTAGAAAAAAATGTAGGTAAAAAATGAATTTAGAAAGATATATAAAAACCTCAAATGTCTATATAAAACCTGTTAGGAGCCTGCTAAGACACAATAGCATGATACATAAGACAGTAAAATAATATTAACTAAAAAAAGGATAAAAAGTAAAATAGAAAGCAAAATAGTAAAGGTTATGACCACACAAAGTAAGCGTGTCAAGACTTATTTAAGGAAAAAGCAACAAGAAGAAAGCGGTTCCTGTAGTGAGTGGTCTTAACTACTACTACTGAAAGTCACTCGCCAGGGGATGGGAGAAACTGAGTTGGCCAGTCGCTGTACTTCCCTAGTTTACAGCGACTTAGGTAACATTGGGTAAACTCTCCAATGTACATGTGATAAAGAGCTAAAACACTAAAACGCTAAACGTCTTTAAAGATAGGAATCACCAACTTATTCCAATCTCATATTTTCTTAACCATTTCATTTTAATTGAAAATTGAAAGCATGGTTGAGATGTAAAATCAACAATAGTCTGGAATAAAAGCTACCAAGTGTCAGATTTAGTGCTGTAAAGTTTGTCATTATTGTGTTCAATTTAATGAACTTTTTTGTTATCTTTGCTCATTAGTCCAGAACAGAGGTGGATAGGTGTTGTCTCAGTGTGTACTTTCAGACAGCATGACAGTGTTGTGGAATCAAAAGCATGACATTCACCCCGATTCTAAATATTGCATACTCCTGCCGTGCCAGCAGAACGGTGATGTGCAATAAAGACGCAACACTCATGCCTTCAACACAATGTGCCAAGATCCTGTGGATGATACAAATCTATAAAAAGCTTTTAGGGTGTCCTCTAGTTATCTGCTCACACCTTTCTGAAAAGTCTACACTTCCCACAAGACGGTGTGCACTTCATTCACACTTTAAGGTTTTACCTATGATGAGAAATGTCCTTAGACATTTGCACACAAGTACATTCTGTTGTACAAGAAGAAACAGAAAATTCACTTGTAATTACATTGAAGTGTCTTAACTGTTGGACTGTCACAGTGCAAAAAGTTTGAAGGTTTTTTTATGAACCTACTGACTTTCATGTGGCCAGGTAAACAAAAAAAAGAAGTATTAGTCATCATTGGTACGTACTGCTAATTTGTACTGAAGCAGTGATCCTACATTTTGTGTTCGTGTTTCCAATTTTTTAGTCAGGATCAACAGTGCTAGTGGAAAAAGTTACCGTAGTTCGAATCCATTATTTATTCATTCATTATCCAGTCTTCAAGCTGTACCAGTAATTGTATACTTCAATTTCTACTAATCCGCTTACATAGCCTTTTAGGTATAGGGTTGGTTTTCGGCTAATTAATCATCATCCATTATGAACGTCAAGTTTTGATAAATTATAAAACATTAAAAAGGTTTCAGGAATTGTAACAAATAAATGCTCTCCAGGTATAAAATGTTTTTTTAAAAAGACTATAAACAGCAGAGGATCGGCTTCATCCAATACGAAAAAATCTTTTTTTTATTAGTTTGTTTTAAAAATAAACAGTAGAGGTGAGGAACTATTTTTTGATAATTCATCCCTTAAGTCTTATGAAAAGATGTCAATTTCCAGGAACAAGAGCTCTTTGAACACGATCATCTTCAGTGCGCTGGCGTCTGGGACTACAGAGCCGTTACATGACCAAACTGGAGACCATCAGACCGTGGCAAAAGAGAAGGAAAATTAACGTGTCATGATATGCTAGACAGTAAGTGGTTTCTTGGCAGCAATAATATCATACAGTTTAAATCTGTATATACTGTGCCTGTTCTCTTGGTTCAGAAGTCAGTGTGCAATCACTTTGTTTCCCAGGCATCAAAAGTTACGATTCGCGAAGAATCAATCACTAGAGTACTTACCATTATGATCAAATAGTTTAGGACATTTAATAGATCATTCTATATGACTGCAAAAATATATGCATTACGGTTGTATAGTCACCAAATCCTAAACCTGTCTTTTTTTAATGTATCTGATAGAAACATCAAGCGAGACTATTAATACACCTAATTATCTATCTAGCTCTCTTGAAATGTTTTCCCCACATATTTTATTTAACAGTGCATCTTAGCCTACATCAACACAATGGAAAAAGATTCAAATGACAGAGCCAAACATGGACAGATAAATGTCTTTGGACAAATCCACAGACTCACAGTAGTTGCAGGCTAAAACAACATGGCTAGTACAGGGTTTCACACAAAAGGTGCCAACACAAACATGCCACTGATGATGCTGCCATTTCTGGAACACACTGTCACACAAACGCACTGCCAGTCCTACAGCTACATACACCAACCCTATAAAACAGTACTCACAACACAGCTATAAAACAAGTGTAATCATATGCTGTGTTTTATAAGCATATAATGGGTACACAACAAAGTCAAGCCCTTAACTTTTATTGAAGCTAAAACCTGGCGTGATCATTAGCAGGGACTAATGGATTGATGCAATCCATTTTAAAGATATTTTATGTGAAATGAGAGGTCACACCTGTTGCAAACACTACTTTGAGATTATTCAGTGTAACAATGTCTTATACAATTTATCTTCAAATCAATAATCGACAGCGAGATAGAAAACCTATCCCTATGCCAAATGTTGCGCAGATATAAATTTAAGTGCATTATGGCTTCTAGTATTAACTACTTTTATTGTTTGACAGGAGTTCCGTTTTTTACTAAATTAGCTAGAGCTTACCTATACTGAACGATAACGAGCTAGCGAAGTTCACGGTTGTGTACAAGACAAGTGTTGTCTAATGTTGCACATTAGCTGGTGACTTGCCAGTGAGTCGAAACATTGCTTAATGCAGATGTTACTTACGTTGTAGGGATGGTATTGTCTCAATCGGTCCTCCTTATTGTGCTTACGGCAGTTACGACAAAACACACGGGCTTGTTGATGTTAGGTTAAGCTTCTATAACGTTAGACACTTTCGTTTGTCGGCCACCAGCTCCACAGCTAGCTCTGATAAGCTAGCCAGCATTTCACACGATAAGTTCTCCTTTTAGCATATCCCTGCATCGGATTAAGGCTTTTATATACATATTTCCCGCTGTAAACATACGGAGTATAAATTTATTAATCTAACTTTGACTGAAGTTTGAAAGGAAAACCACGATGTGGCAAAATATCTACGGCTTTCACGCGAAGCTAATTTTTAGCTAATGCTAAGCGCTCAAAGCAGATGACGTTCCTTTTCAGCTCTCGACTCGGGGGCGGGGAAAGCCTGTGACGCCGGACAGTGATTGGACAAAACAAGTTCAGAACCGAGACACGATTGGTCAACAAGACGTCAGTCAAAACTCGTATTGTACATAATGTAAACTTTCTGTATATGTCTGCACTTGGGTCCTTTACCTGACTAAAGAGTAAATGACAGATACATTTTCGTATTATTTTAGTTGAACAGGTTCAGTACAAAATATAAAAACTTTTGCCCATTTTCAGACAAAGTCATGAAGTCCCATGGTTTCTTGACTAAAGGTTAAAATAGATTTTTTTTAAAATATAATAATAGCTAAACATTTACTAATTTTTAATGCACATTTAAAATGTATAAATAATGTATTCATGGGCCATTTTTTATTTGTTAACTTAACCAAAATCTGGTTACAAAAAAACATGTCTATTGAACATGATTAAATAATAAAGCTGAAAATGTTTTGTTTGTGTGGAACTTCTTAAGTATTTATTGCTGTCACTTTTATAGTGTAATATCTTGAGTAACAATTTTGCTTAAAACTTAAACTTAAACATTTCTAAGATAAAAGTATCCTAACTAATCATTGTGAAATCTTCCATTAAAATTAATGACACTACCTGAGTAGAAAGTATCTCCACAGTATCTCCAAATAGATCAATATTTAAATTGTTGAAGATGAACATGTGCATCGGCTTTAATCATTACATACTGATAATGCACCTATAATAATTAATTCATGATAATATTTTATGCATATTCATGAGATCAGTAATATTATGTTGCTAATGTGTAAACAGCTACTGTCAAAGGTACTTTTAATATTTTAGACAAATTATATAAATAAAGTTAAAGATACACAAGCAGCTTTGAATGCTAAATATAAATAATCTCTGTTGTTGGGATCTTTGTTTCTTTTTTTTTTTGCAAAGAATAATAGATCAGTGAGCACCAAAATAAATGCCGCTTATTAATATATTCTACAGTATGTGAAAGCAAAGCCCTGGCCTTTGCTGTGTTTTCTCTTCTTGTATGAAATCAGTCCATCTCTGATTCTCTCTGCAGAGAGCTGCAATCACGCCTTGCCTTGCTCTCTGCTCTTCAACCACAAGAGCACTTGAAAAACTGATTTCCTGCTCCTCAGAGGGAGCAGGTTTCTTTTGTCAACTGAGGAGCCGGGTCAAAACAATAATTGTTGGCAAATTGGGCCTGCAAATATACGACGCTCATTTGATTTACATGTCATTTTCATGAGTCCACACTTCAGGCCTCCTTAACTGCGCACAGTGTTACATTAGAGCTTTAGCAAATGTTTATGAGGGCAAATCACTTTCATTTCCTGGGTGTAGTTGAGTGTGTGTGTGTATGTGCATAAGTGTGTGTAAAAGGGAGGGAAAGAAAAAAAAGAAAATGTGCACTGCAACCCTATATTAATGCATGTTATGTGAGAGGGGGGGCAGTGTCCACCCCACCCACCCCAGGTTAATGCGATGGAAGACATTAACAAACTGTTTACAAAATGTGGGAGGACCGCTCTCTCCTAATTTACCTCCACCTCTCTCACTCTCTTTGTCACTCACTCGTTCTCTTCCTCACTTTCCACCATTTCACCCCTTCTTTCCGTCTCTGATTCCCAATCAGCGAGATGGCCTAGAAGTGCCTTGGGGCTGAATACAAATGAGCGCAGCTGCCCAGTACGGATTACTCCAGAACACACACACACACACACACACACACACACACACACACACACACACACACACACACACACACACACACACACA
>JAVKLF010000073.1:11586087-11603663 GCA_034783495.1 Millerichthys robustus | reverse complement strand
CACACACACACACACACACACACACACACACACACACACACACACACACACACACACACACACACACACACAACCTGTACATGCTTTCATACGATTTACCTTTTGTGCATTGCTGTGCAAGAGGTAGACCTTTGCAAATGATGCTTACACACACACACGGTGCTCCCCTGCTGCTGTTTGTGTTGCTTTAACTCTTTTCTCTGGCACAAACAGTTTCCAGGTTCACTCGATAATCACTGCCTCTCTGAGATTAGCAGACTAATTTACTCCTGGGTCATCAACGGCAGCCAAAACACAAACACACACACTGCAGCTTACCACAGCCGAGCTTGCAAATCAAGTGCCAGTTGTACTTACTCCAGCTGATACGGCAGTGAACACATACTAATGAACACATGAAAACAAGATAGCAGTTAGCGTCATAGTAGCTAGCAAGGCCTAGTTAGTGAGCCAAATGTGTGCACAAAGCTTCGGTTCAGTTTTACTTGGCACTGGAGTTTTCAAACAAACAAATCACCAACATAAACTAGAACTTTATTTTTTTTCTTGTTAAGACCATCATTTCTCTGTAGGACTTATTTAATGAATTTTTCATGACTTGAGCTAAAAATAAATGAAATTTTATCACTTTTCAGTTTGATACTTACTGCTTTATGCAAAAGGTTTGCAAATCAAAAACTACTGTTGGATTCAAAATAATAATCTTTGTTGAAAAAAAAAAAATTTACTGAATTTTTGTTCTTCTAACAGTGTGTTGAACGTGTGAAACCTTCTGGATTGTAAATCAGTGGTTTAGTAGAGCTTCAGGGCAACTTAAAGTACCACGACACTTGACTTTTCTCTTTATTTATCTTCATCTGTTCATCTCCACCTCTTCATTCCGTCAGTCAGCGGACAGACAGACAGTTGGGTGTGGGGGGGAAGGAATGGATAGAGGAAAGTGATAAAAGAGGACAAAGCAGGCGTCACTCCCGCCTGCACCCATCTCATCGCTGCGTCAGCGCTAATGACTTAATGAACACTTCTCTGCCAGATTAGCCCTTGACAGCCCATCATACGCGCCGCCCCGTTAGCCTTCGTGCCCGTCCGCTCAGTATTGTGTGTGCTAACCTGCCACTGCGCTTGTTGGCAGCTAGCTCAGATTGCCACCGTCGAGGAAGTGATTAGCGACAGTAAATGCTAATGAGTCCAACAAAATGAAGAGCTGGCAGGACATGTATGATAAGGCAGCAGCGGGATGATGGAACACGAGGAGGTGGGCACAAAGCTGAAAAGAGATGAGCTGAATGAGGAAAATGCCTCATTCTTATCCACTGCTCAGGTCTATAATAATAATTACAGCAGATAAATAGAGGAGGCAAAAATTGGGGAAAAAAGAGGCCAGTATGAGATTAAAAGCTAAAGAGATATCTTAAACTTGAAGGGTTCCATTCATCTTTTTGAATCTTTGTAAACATTGGTGAAATGTCCTGGTGAGTTTATTAGCCAAGATTATAAACTCTCAAAATTTTATACCAAAAGCTAATGTTTAATTTATTTTTAACCTTTTCGCAGCATGCTTGACATCTACACTGTCAACCAAGATAAAGAACGCTTTGTGTTCAGTACACACCTATATTGACCTTAGTTATGTAGAAATTACTAATCTATTTTGTTGACATCAGCAAATATTACAAATTCATTACAAAACTAGAATTAGAAGTAACTGGTTGCCTTTTTAAGAAGAGCAGTGATGACATCACACCACTAATTCATTTTAGAAACAAATTCAATTTGTGTTTGTTGTTTTACCAAGTTAAAAAACATCCCATTCTTTTTTAAGGTTTTATTTTCTAAGCTCATGGATTCTTTCTTTCTTTGACTGCATTTTTTTAAATTGAACTACTTTCATTTTAACTTGACGCTTAATATTTCTGCACGTCTACTGGCTTGTGCTGCTAAATAACAAGTTGCCATCATTATTTGCAAATTGTTCACATGCCTTTGTTTGACCGAAGAATTCACTTTTTACACAAAATCACCTGTTAGGGGTGGTGATAATGTCTGTAATAAGTAAGTGCCATTCTTGCACACGTGTAACAGCAGGCTAGTGGTGTCATGATCACAGTCTCATTTATGTTTCGAGACACAGACACCTCGTCCTCCCCCACGAGAGGACAGTGGCTTGATAACGGGCCTGCCCATCTCGCCTAAACAAAGGAGTGGGACAGCGCAAAAAGAAGAAGTGATGGGAGGGGGGGTATAGAGATTAGTCAAAATGAGCCTCCTTGTCTGATCCTTCAGGTTTCCACTGAGCAAAGCACTTGTTATTTTTTTCAGGACTTAATTGGCTGGAAAGTGGCTGACATGCAAAGTTGGGGACATTAACGGGGCTGTGCGCTGCAGTAAATGGCAACGCAAAGTGACAGTTAAATTGTACCTAGGGGAAATTATCCATCTTTCGACATCTTTAGCTCTTTTTAGGGGGGTGGATCAGCGGGTGGAGAGAGAGGGTGTAATTGCAACGCTGGGCCTTTTTTTTATTAAATTTTTTTCCCCAAGAGATTGAGAATTTAAAAAAAATCTTCTGTTAGGATGGAGGGATCGCAAGTACTTAATGGAAGAGATGATGAGGTGGACATTCAGCAGAGATGTAGCATCCACCAACACGAAATGACTCCACAAAAGAAATAACTTTCATTATATGTAAAAATTTTACATTCTTTGCACCAAATCCTTTTGTTTCACATCTGTCTCATTTGGAGTGACATGCACACTTTTGTCACGCTCCCTTAGTCTCAACGGTCCTCTCATTTTCAAACTTCTCTTTGTCTCTCTTTTGTACTGTTCAGACTGTTGTGCAGTTGAACAACCCCTTGACTGGCGCTGCTGAATAATGTTGTGCCTCTTCATTTCAATTAGCAGGCCTCTTTGCCTTCCAGCCCCAATCACTCCGTTCCCCCTCCCCGCCATCACTCTCTCCTTCTCCTGCCACACAGAAACTAAAACCAAGGTCAAATGTTTTTTGTTTTTTTTATAGATTTTTCGTGTTGTTGGTCATTTTGAATGTATTTTTGCATCTGAGCTCATCTAATTGATTAGAGGAGAAAACACTTGAGAAATTACACCTGTTCACTCTCAATCTAGCATTCAATCTGTTTCCTCCCCCATGAGTGCCCTATCTGCTTTGACCTCTGTGTGATTGACATGGTAATTATCCAATCAGCAGATTGATGGCAGCACTGTCACAATAGAGGGGATTGAAGTAGTCTCTTGCAAACTCACTCGCTTCCTCTCCTCTTCTCTCGTGATCAGTCCATCGTGCACGAATCCTCCCTCTGCGAGCGCTTTTGTTTGTTGTGAGGCAAGATAAGGGGGATAGACTGAGCGAGAAAGGGAGGACATGAGGAAAAAGGGTACAAGCTGTGAAAGGGAGAGTGGGGTCTCTAATGTTGTTGCCACATTTAGGCTAAATTGCTCAGCTGGCAGAGGTGGGGAAGGTCACAGTCTAGTAGCTGGCAGCATGAAATCAAAAATAGAGATAAGAAGACAATGAAGACAGGAAGTGTGAAGACTGGGAGAAGGCAAATGAGAGAAGGGGAAACGAGTGGAGGTTAAGAAGGTGTAGGTTGGACAAAAGAGACAGAGCACAGAAGAAGTTTGATTTTGTGCAGAGAGGGTAAAGATCAGTGAAGTCCTTTTATCTGCTGTATTGCTTCACCTCTAAAAGCCTGTCCATGGAGTCATTAGCCCCTCACAGAAAGGTGTGCGAGAGCGTGCCTGGTTGTGTGAGAATGATGTATTGAGGGCAAAAGGCTTCATCTCCCTCAGTTGTGCTGTCATGAAATCAAAGGCCCATATTGTTCGAATGGGTCATGGTGCTTGAATTGGAGGCCACAGGGTTAACACCCCATGATACACTCTTTATTCTCCCCTGACACAATCCTGTGCATGACTGATTGGACAGACCTGGCATCTAACTTGCCTCCCTCATCTCTCTTTGTGTTTGTCTGTGTGTGCAGCAACGACGTGGCCGGAGCTCTCGATGCAGCCATGGAGTGTCAGAAGCTCTACGACAAGCTGCCACGCATCCATGACATTATTGTTGCTCTGGTGGAGAAAGGAGACACTGACTTACTGCAAAAAGGTTCATTTCTGATTTGTCAATCTAACAACTGTCATCACAACACTGATGAACAATTTTGTACTAAATGCAAGAAAACCGTAATCGTTTGCGCTCTGTGCTCAGAATATGCAGTGTGGAAGGTTCTCAGCTATTACCATACTTAATTTTATCTCAAAATCTAAAACTAGGACACTCTAGCCATTTTTTGTGTGTTTTCTAAAGTCAGTTAGCTGTGGCAGCCATATTGAATAGGGTTGACTTCTAAATGAATTTTGAATGTGAACATCCAATAATTATTTTCTAAGGGTTTTGTTAAAATCCTTTTTTAATGGTTCTGAGATATTTTGCCTCCAGACAGATAAACAAATACACAGACAGAGGCAATTACATGATTACCAGCACCTGGTGGTGGTGTTAGAGGATGTTAAAAATACATATAGAATTGAACATTGTGGTACCTTCTTCAGTTTTTAACTCTAAACAGTTAAACTTTCATGTGTTTTCAAAGTACTCTTTCAGTATTTGCATTAAGCACACGTGTTAACAGGTGCCAGGAATTCCAAGAGTGCATAAGAGGACCAAAGGGCCAAAGGTTTAGACCAGGGTCATTGTGAAGCATCCCAACTAATCACATTTAGAACAGCCTCTCTGTATATCTCCACAGCGGCACAGTGAAAATGTGAAGTTCATTGAGCCGAGGGGGGGCAAGTGGCTTCTGAGTATGTGAAGGTTGAGGCTGTGCAGTAGAGCACCTCTCCACGTGCTGTCCTTCCCTTTCAGCCACACACCTCCCAAAAGGTGACAAACCTTCAAAAATCAGTCAACCCACCCTAACAAAATGTTTTTATCATTTTTAGTTTAACAAAAAGCCTTTAAAACACCAGCCACAGATTTTCAAAATGCCAAATACTGTATATTCAATTTCCTACTCCTTTGTTAAAATCTGAGCTGAGTAGTTTTAACTCATTCTGTTGTTGGGGGGAGCTTGAAAACACATCTTTTAGCAATAAAGATGAAAATGTAATTTTCAAACCACAGGTGCTGAAAAGTCAAAGTAAACACTGGGTTATTTCCCAATAAAGGAACAATACAAAGCAGCCTTTTTATTCTGAAATTTCTTCTATTTTTTTTATTGTAAACTTGTTTGTAAACTTGGCCATGTTACGTCTGAACCATCTATAAGTTTTGAGTGACATACAGTTCACAAAGCTCGACTTTGTAAAAAGAATAGGGGTTGTTTTTCATCTTCGGCTTTGTTGAACGGCAGTCTCATTTGGACAGCTGAACGTTTGCATTCTGTGTGCATTGTACCTGTCCTGAAGCTGCTGCACAGAGATAGTCTATAATGCTGAGCTTGAATGATTTGGTGAGTTCACCACGAGAGCTTAGGCTTTGACTCAGGGAATTTACGTGTGTGTTTGTGACTTGATACGAGCGTTTGTGTCGGGAACATTGGGCCAAATAATGGAATCTGAGGGAAATGAAGAGTGTGGTCTGTTTGATAACTTCTCTGACGTTTTGATTCATGACCTTTCTCTGCTCTGTTTCCCTGCTTGCCCGTTATCTTTTCAGCCATGGACTTTATTAGTCAGGAGCGGGGGGAGATGACCATGCTGTATGATCTGTTCTTTGCCTTCCTGCAAACGGGCCGTTACCGTGAAGCTCGCAAAATCATTGAGGTAAACACACGTGGACAAAGATGCTGTTATTGATACCAAGCGGACAAATTTGACTTTTTTTTTTTTCCTTTCTTGGTGCTTGTATTGTACTTTTTCAGAAAGAAATTAGTTTAGAAATTCATCTGTCAGGGATATTGTGTCTACTCTAATCAAAAGTTCATTGAAATACTTTGTTGCCATAAGAGAAATTATGTTGTCACAGCTGTCATCAATAAAAAATATTGCATACGACTGAATACAAACATAAAAAGACCGGTTCTCAGTGGGGGGGTATGAGAAGTAAATGTGCAATTTTAGTCACCCAACCACGTCAGCTAGACAAACTTCTCACTCCTCATGGACTATAAACCAGGTTTGAAACAGTAGCTTAAGGCTAAATTTTGCAAAATATTAGCTAAATCTAAACCCAATAAAACAGTAGCTAAAATCAGCCAAACGGTAATAAAAAGCAAAACCAAGCAGTACAATTGCTAAAAGTTGAAACAAAGCAGTAGATAAAAGCTAAATGCTTAAAACAGAAAGCATGCGGAAGTAACTCTGATTCTTAAGTTTTGAATAAAACTATAAGCAGGTAAACAGTCATTGAAAACTGACTCTGCATTTTTACAATGAATACTAAAAACAGAAAGGAAAATTCCAAGTAAATCTACAAAAAAACAATGATCTGCAGGACGTGCAAGATGGAATTGCCATCCTTTTATTGTTGCTGTAAATCATATGACCTGAATATTTTGCGAATATGTATGTCTTTGTCATCTCAAGTCAAGCTATAAATCCCGTAGATTAGTGTGAGGAAAAAGATCAGATAAGAAGCGATTTTTCACATGGATAAAACCAAAAGCCAGGGACTTGACCGTAGAGTGATTGATGAACAGATGAAACAAGGGATGAGTCTGACACTAATGGAGGAGAGACAAGGCCATTACCGTGTTGATCAGGATGAAAAGGAAGGAATGCCCGAGCTCCCCTGCTCTGACATCACTTTTTATCTCTCGTCCTGGTGTGCACTAAAACAGAGATTTGTCCCTCTTGAGGATTGAGATGCTCTTAGATATAATCAACATGGTGTTGCTGTGGCTCTCATCGCCCCCACACCAAGATTATGGCTGCTATCCTGCTTCTATGATCAACTATATGCCAGTGATGTGTGTGAGTGCTTTGTTAGGCAGCCTAGTCAAGGACCAAAAGGTTTTACCGGTAATCTCAGTGAAGGGTTGCAGGTGAGATACATGTATGAAACCCACATGTGCACTAGAAAAGATTTAAGAACAATTTAAAGGTCTGTGTCAGTGAGGATTTCTATGGATTTGCTTTTACAAGATTTCCACCAACATTTTTTGTACAAACCACACTTTTAAAGTGTTGTGCTAAAACTAATTTCAGTAAAGCTCAACTGCAGAAGTTGACCAGTTGTGGATGTATATTCAGTAAAAATGTTGCTAAAGCCTGTCCAGTGGTTTGTGAGACATTTCGCTTACGAACAAACACAAAGAGTGACCTTTCTTTTTCGTATGTTTCTTTAAAGGAAGTGTTGGAAAAAAGTGAGAAACATTTCAATTTTTCAGTTAACATGCAAAGAATTTACGCCAGCGACTCTGAATGAAAAGTTCACTTCAAGCTGTCTGTTATTAATCTTGCATCACAATTGATATCAGGTGATTACAATAGAATCATATTTCTCATCACTCAAAAATGAATAGTTACACACTCATTCAAATGCACAAATACCGTCCCCCCCCCACCCCCGCCCCTCTTTTTGAGAGCGTCAAGTGGTGGTCCAGAGTGGTTTCTCTCTTTAGGCTCTGTTTGGTATAATTGGCAGCTGATTAATCACAGCTAATTAAGTGTAATGATAGAGAAAGGTGGCCAATTTTGTGCTAAATGGTCACGCTTAGGTAGGGGATTGTCAGATGGCCGGGTCTATTATTGCAGCAGGCGTGTGTGTGTCTGTGCGATGGTCAAGGTTAGGTAGTGTTGCAAAAGAGTGGTGAGCTATTATGTGTTTTTGTGTTGGGGAGAGGGTTTTAGCTATGTGTGTGTGCTCGCTAAGTGGCCATGTGATTAGTAGAATTGAAACATTAGGAACTGAGATGGAGAGGGTTTGTTAAGTGGAGGTGAGACGGGGTCAGTTTTTGGGCACTTTTTTTAATACATGCAAGAATGAGATAGAAACCTGTAAAGACATTTTGACACCTGAAGGTCACAAACTCTTAAAGAAGCAACAAAATGCATTTTACTTGACTGCATGTTTATGTGAGGATTGTCTTGATAATCTGACCCGCTTGACATTTTTTCATTGTTTCTCTGATATTTGAAGCTTGTTGTTGTTTGTTCTGCTTTAAAATGTTTTTTTTTTTAAATCTATATGTGAGCAGTGTGTTGTCTTATTTGTGAGAATTGTGTTTTTGGTGTATATTAAGGAGATTTCTCCTGACAGAATCACAAACACATTCTGTTTGGTTGTGTGTGTTCATGTTTTGGCAAATAGTCGTGCTTCTTTGAGCCCTCAAGACTTTTCCAAGTAAAATAAATTGAAGGGAAAAAAAATAGATGGAGCACTCGCATCGAGCCTTAGTCTCTTAAGAAGATTAGACAGCCTGAGAGAGAGTCGGTGCTACACATTTTAATTTGTCCCTTTGGCTCGTTGGGTAAGAACATAATGCCTCTTCCTGGGACAACTAGAAGGATGGAGAAGCAGGGGGGAAAGACTGAGGTAGAGGGTGGAATTTGGAGATGTGGGGATTGACAGAGTAAAGTGGGAAGGGATGGCAATGGAAAAGGATAAAATTCATCATTTCCTCACTTTGTCATCACAGTTTGATGGTTGACCCATCGAAGAGGCCAGCGGGGATTGAGTGCTGTTGATCCTCAGTCAGATTAATTTCCAGCCAGATCATTCTGTTTCCCCCGCCCCACCCAGATTACTGAGGAAAGAGGGAGAGTGAAATTTCTCAATCCTTGTCTTATTCAGATTGTATCAAAGCCCTAGGATACTGATGAAATCCACTGTTATTCTGTGATAATAATCATGTAGGCACTGCACATATCAGAGTAAATCGTGGTAATATGAGTCTGCAGATCAATCTATGTCAGCCCCTTATTGACCGAACAAATGCTCTGCTTATCTACATATCACTGGTGTTTAAAAAGTAAAAAAAAATCTCTGGAAAATTGAGGTGTAAAAATGCAGATATTCAAGTTGATGCTTTTGAAAATACTGCATCAACATCTTGGTGCCTTGGTCTGTGATAACGGACAGGAAGGTAGGTGTGTGGGGGTGGTGCAGGATCATGCCGTTTCATAATCCATCCATCATTGCACATATTTATAAAGACAACAGCTAAGCATATTTTTAAAAAACGTATTTAATTCAGCTCTAGTGTTTCTGATTATGGAATATTGTTGATGTGCATCAGTTAACTCTAACAACACTTTGTAAACTCAGTGGGTTTTATTTATTGTTTTTTGTTTCTTGACTTTTTTCATACCTCCACTTTTTTTTCTGCTGAAATTGAGTATTTTAGGCTTGGAAAGTATTTTTTAGGCAACCTGACTTATCCAGTGACTGATCAGTTTATACAAAGAACACACACTTTTCGTACAACAGTATTTACTCACTTACAGACTGTGCCATTTGTTTGCCTTTCACAGACCCCTGGGCTGAGGGCAAGGTCTGGACGTTTGCAGTGGTATGCGGAGAAATGCATTTTTAATAGCCAGGTAATATACCCCAACACATTTGCACACAGCCAGCCAACCACAAGGATAAAACATAAATCAGCAACAAAGCAAAGGTAAAAATTCTTCTTTGAATGTATGCTGTGTTATTGGATTTAGATGGAGGCCTTGGAGCAGATGGTGGAGATGACAGCCAAGCTGTTTGAATCTGACAGAGACGAGATGTACAGCTACATCTTCAGACTCTGCAGTAAGCTTCTGTTCTCCATTTAGCTCCTTGTGTGTGTTTGTACTGCTGAACCTTTGTGTACGCTCGTACTTCAGCGTTCTTTCAAGGAGTGACATCAGTCTGAAGGAAGCAGAAGATGTTTGCGTGATTGCTGCAGATAACAATTGTGATTGGAGTGTTAAAGCTGATTGTCATTGTACCATTGTGCCTGTTCGCACACACACCCACCCACCGTAGTTAGTACGTTTGATAAATTACAGCAGAGTCGAGGGTCAGTCAGTTGATCAGATTGGAGCTTTGAGTGCTTTCTCTCAGCATGAAGAGCTTTGTCAGAAATTGCTCTTTGGGAAAGGCTGGTTGACGAGATGGCTATTCAACTTCATAGATCTGTGTGTCATGCCTTTATGACAAATTAAAACGTCTCATTCTCCCTGATTTGTGTTTGTGGTTGTTTTCAGAGGAGACAAATGACTGGCAGAAGGCAGAAGCCACATGGACAAAGATGCAGGAAGAGAATGTGATTCCCAGGGAGAGGACACTGCATTTGCTGGCAGATATCCTGAAGAGCAATGACCAGGAGGTGCCCTTTGAGGTGCCTGAGGTAAAATCCCATGTTTAAGATCCTGATGATGGTTAGTAGAGACTAAAAATGCTTTCACTCTGGAGGTTTCATTTTGTAGGACAAAGCAGAGAAAGTAAATCTGAAAGCAAAGGTGCAGAGATTTTTAACCACAGATGCCCAAAATCTATATCACATTCATTCTGTGACTAGAATAACTTCGATAAAACCCATTTTTTTCTTCTTACACTTTTAGTGAAAATAAATGGTAGGTAATTGTAGCAGTTAAATGGTTATTTTTGTCAGTATACATTTTCTGCAGCTAAGTTCTGCTGTGAAAAGGATCAACATGAATATTGTAATTTTACTCTTACAAATAATATTTTGTGCTTCGTTTGTGAAAACTCTTAATTTTTGTTTTGCATTAGTAAGACAATGAAGACTATTTTATTTACCAATGAAAAAAATTGTACTTTTTGAAAAGATTATCCAAAAAGGAGGTTAACCCTGGTCTCTGATGGTCCAAGCAACCCCCCAAAAACCTCAAACTCTTATCAGCTGTTCACTAACCAGCCAGCCCTCCCACCCACAACTTTTTCCCCCATTTTAAGCCTCTGTTCATTACATGTAGTGCAAACAGGATGAAGCTCTGATCTGAAGTGTAGTCAATCAGACAGGCTGGCTGGTGAAAGGAATTACAGCTTGATCTGTCTGTAAATCTGTAATGCCTGACTAATTTAGCCAGCAGCTAAATGCCACCATATGGCTGCTGTTTGATGCTCAGCTAGAACCAAATTAAGTGAAAATCAGATTTTTATTTTTTTTTACTTTTCCATTTCTCTGCTACAATTAACTTGCAGCGTTGATTTAAAATTGTTCCGTTTCCGCTGCTCTGTTCATTCTTGCAGATCCCCCCCCCCCCCCATTTTTGGTTTGCATGCTTCAAAAGTGCATATCGTGACGAGACAGGAAGTGATTGCTGTTGCCTGAAGCAATGAACTTTGTGACCCCAGGGGCTCTTCAGTTGACACTTCCCGCTCCAACACACAAACTCTAACACATGCATTTTTCTTTTGCCCCCAGGGTGCCAGACCTAATTTGCCCCTAGCCAATACAGCTTAACCCCCCTCCCCTCATGGCTACATGGGTGAGCGAGCATTACAGGACCCTGCCCAGCCTGTCTACCGTTATTGCCCCATCACACACACACACACACACACACACCAACTCGTTTCTGGCTGAAGGTGCTTCCAGACTAGTAGTAGTCCTGTTTTGATGGAATCATCCCACCAAGTGGTTGCATTGTTTTCTGTGTGTATTGTTTGCAGTCATGGTACGATCAAGTCACCGACACCGCACAGCAGGTCAGCTCGTCACCGAACCCCCCGAAAGCAGAAAGGGGTGCTGATTACGAGAACTATCTGCTGACTCTTTGTAAGAGGCGCAAAGCCAAAGGTAAGCAGCAGGAGGTCCCGGTGTTGATGTCCCACATGAAATTTATTAAACACATAAAAAGCAGCAGAGATGTGTACAAACAATTTACATTCCTTTTTTTCCCCTCAACTTAAAACTGAAATAAGATTTTGATCTAAGCTCTGCACCAGCTTCTTTACAATTCACATTCAAATGAGCAAAAAGAGCAACCTATTATGTTTTTATTTATTAATTTTTTTTATGAAAAAGGAGCCTGAGCTTCCAGTGATGCAAAGATTATCTGAAATTTCTTTTTAACCTACTTCTTTAATTCTTTTTCTCATTTTTTTATTGCAGAAGCATTTGAGGTGCTGAAGGAGGCAAATCAAAAAGGTGTGGTACTATCCATCATCTTGTATGATAACCTGATCCGTTCTCTGTTGGCTGAAGGATCTATTGAGGACGCCTTTGTCGTCAGAGAAATGTAGGTGTCTCCACAAATTGTCATACGACATTCTCAGAGCTTGATTACAGGATGCAAAAGTGCTCTCTTTGCTTGTCGTCTAGCAAGTAATGTTTTTCAAACCATCTCCTGACTACTTGTTTCAGAAATCACTTTTAGTATCAACAAATCCAGTGAAAACCCATAAATTTTCTTTTCGGTGGTTTTCACCTACAAAAAGTCAACAAGACTTGCTTCTTTTCAGGCAATCGTAGTCCTAGATTTTATCTTATAAAGTAAGATGGTGTCGTAGTAAAAGGAAAAGTTTGAATGTATAAATCCCAAATATAAATCTTCAGTTAAATCACTTGTTCCTCCTCAAAGACCCTGCAGGTTGTCTGTCACCAAAATGGTCTATGTGTGTTTGTTTGTCTATTATTTCAAATTATTTCATGAACCACTGAAAGGGACATTGAAGAAATAATTATCAGATATCCATCTACAACCTATAAATATTTTGAAGTCCGTACAGTTGGAGATGGCCTCCCCAAGCAATTCACATTAGTTGACAGAAAATTGAGAACACCTTCGTCAAATGTACAGATATTGAGCTAAATGTTTGTTAGTCATTCACAACAGGAGCTTTGAACTTTCTTTTTTTCAAGGTTTGACCAAAATCATTTTTTAACATTCGATTATCTTCTAAAACTCTGGCATGAAAGGCAGTAGGTGATGTTTACTCTTTCAAGTAAAGCTAGGCCTTTAAATTCTTATGGTTTGACTTTTAGAAGTCCTTGTTTTTGACCCCTACACAAAATTTCCGCTTTAAGTTCAGATTATATTTGAAATATTTAATGAATGTTACCCTCAGTAAGGACAGATTGTTCTGTTCTGTGTTTTGGTTCTGAGCCTTAAAAATGTCACATTTTAACATGCAGTAATGTTAATTCTCTGCTACTCAAACGGCGGCTCCTCAGTTGACATGAGGATTAGAAAGTGATTGTGTGTTAACATGCTCAGCTCTGCTGGATATGAACAATGGTTCACATTAAGCCCTAAGATACACACACACACAAACACACACTCCCGCTCGGATGTCCAGATTAATTTAGGTTTTCTGGGAAGCTTGTGACTTTGTGCCGAAACATGAATCTTATTCCAATTAGTGATATATCGTGTTTTTGCTACTGGGTCCATATCAGGGCTTGAGCCTGGAGACAAATGGATCGGCAGAGAGGTATTACAGATTTGAGCTTAACACAGAGCAGATCTTCTTGTGCTATTTGCCTTTTTTAGGTAATCTCCTACATTTTCTTTATCTCCTTTGGTCGCTTTTTTCTTTTTATCACTTTCCTCCTGCAAAAGAAAACACCAAAGCAAAGAGATAATAACATAATAACACACGCTGAGAGAAGAGCCGCAGTCACTAAATTGTACAGAAAAGAAAACATGTAAAAACATCCATTACACTATCCGTCTCTTATTTTTTTTCCCAGCTCACTACATGGTTCACTCTCTTTTTATTACAAGAATAATCATATCAATTTTAGGTCCATGTTTCAACAAGCACAAGGCAAATACAAATGATAACCCATCTCCAGTCTCTGTTTGAATTGGTTTATGGCATCCCCGCCTGGATAAAAGCTTAGTTTATCTGCGCTCTTAATGAGAAGTGAAATGAGCTGAGAGGAGAGTTGGGGAAAGATGGAAATGGGAAGGAAAAAGGCAGAGATAAAAAGGGACTAAATAGGAAAAGAGGAGTGAACGAGAAGAGGGCTAGATTTAATCATGAATGGGGATAATGAAGACGCTATAGGCATTAATTCCGAGCGTGTGTGTTTTTTAGGTAATCTGTACAGAATTGAGCAGCGGGGTACTTATGGTGAGATTAAGGGATTGTGGGAGTGATGATGAGCGGAAGAAGCCGAAGAGAGGGATTCATTGGCTAAAATGCAATACCCCTAGAAGGAGAAGGTGAGGGAGTGGTGGAGTGTGTGTTGGAGGCAGGGTGGGGAAGGTGAGCGAAAGGACAGCCTCTAGAGATTTTCTCCCACTTGATAAGAATAATTCTGCCCCCACCCCCCCGCTGCTCGGCCTCCACGGCAATCACTCAGCGACCCTGTTACTACTCCAATCTTCGACTTGACCCTGTCAGAGCAGCTGCCGGATGCTGCTGCTTGGCCTGGTGTCGCCGTGGCGATAAGGATTGCCAGCCTGATGCTCAATTGAGCGGAAGGATTAATCTGGTTGCAGGGCTATAATAAAAATAAATAAAAAAAGCAGGAGGCAAGTTTGATTGAGGTTTTAGTGGCCAAAAAAATGAAAATGAGAGCGACAAATATAAACAGATGGAGTGAAGCAGGAGCAGCTCCCTGAGGCCTCGACAGTACAGCCTCTTCCAACCCCAGCCTTCCTCACAGATATACCAACAACAGATACGTCAGAGTTCAGCACGCGCGAACATCACACATACAGCCACATCAATCAAATCCTTGATGTCTGTATTATTTTCAGGTCACAGCAGGAGCTTTACTAAAGGCTCAGACTTGCCGCCAATCAGATTTATTTGTATTGTCTTGTATCTTTCAGCTCGTGTGTTTATCCTCTTCATCTATGTAGAGTCTAATGCTTGCCTAAATGCGATGCCTCACAATGCTGCACAATTCAAAGCCTAACATGTCATGTAGATGGTTCAGTCATCGCAGATTACAAACATTTTCTCCTAATGGTACACTCCAGTATCAGCTTAAAAGTTGGGAAATAATGGACGTTTTTTTAGCGTCAGCTGTCCGCGGAAAACATCTATCATGTGTACATGATCTAATATCAGCATGTCACGAAAAATACGTAGATGATTCTTTTTCATTTTCATAGAAACAGCTCACTTGTCGTGGGATTACATGATCCAGAAATTAAAAAACCTCCGACCTCGCTACATGTCGAGAAGAACAACAAGTTTTTCTTCTTTTCCATCAGCTGTAAAGATTATCTTATTGCGAAGCTGTGTTTTCTGAAAACTAAAAACATTCGAGTAATAAAAATAACTACATGGTATTGTCTGTTTGTGACAGGTAATATAAAGACCTGGAAAATTTGTTGTACATCAGTAGGCAGATGTTTTGTTTACAGTCAACAATAAATACTATTTGCACAGCTTTGCCCACAAACTACAGGCTTTTCATAAAAAAAAGACATTTATTTCAAGTGATTTGATGAATTTAAGAAACCTGTTTATAGCACATGATCCTTTTTTTCCCTCAGAGCAAAGTCCCATGTGCCTGGCTTCAAGCTGAGCGATATCGCCAACAATTTACTCATCGTCTCGTACAGCAAGCGAGGCCAGGTCAAAGGTAAGAATCAGACGTGCGTGTTAAATACAAACATATTTCCATGTTGTTTACACACACACACACTCATTCTTTCTGTGTGCTTCTTTACAGAGGCTATGGACAGAGTGAAGTCTATGCTTCAGTTAGATTCTATGCCCTCGACTCTAGCCATCACTAGGCTGGTTCAGGCCCTCGGTAACAGTGGCAACGTGGCAGAAATTCAAGAATTGGAATCACTAGTTAAGAGTCTTGGCACAACCTTGAACCTGTCCAGCATGATCTTTGTCAATAACACGGCTATGGCACACATCAATAAGTAAGAACAAAGACATTCAGCAAGTTTGAACATTTATTTTGAATGCTTTGATGATTCTTAATGGTTTCTGGCTTCATAATGGTTTTTTAAATCCTAAGTAAAAGTAGTTAACTGCGATATTTTGAGTCAGATGCAGTTTAGACGTCAAACAGGGCTGCAGGTTTGATTAGCAAAAATACAGTTCAGTTTGAATCTTTTCTTCTGTTGTGTAAACACACCTAAATTGACAGAACAATTTAATTATCTTCAGTGCAACAAGATCTAAGCTGGCACACACTCACAGTAAAAGCTTGTAGGATGAGTGACACATCACAAACGAGTATGAAACACTGGTCTAATAGGATTATTCAACAGTCCTTTTATAATAAAAACACCCTTCCTCCATCTATGCTTTATCGCTTCTCAAACAAAAGAGAACGAAATAATAAAATGCATTTCACATCAAAGTTTTATTGTGCCACTCGCCACATTAGTGCACCCCCCATCCCCCGGCTGGAACAGCAGCAACACCGTACCAACTTGGACGTACAACAGGAAGTGAAAAATAGCAAGGAGATCTCACGCCTGATTGGCCATCGGAGCGCCGGCCTGTCAGCATGAACCCTGACCTCTGAGAACTGCGCTCTGAGCCTCTCTGACACGTGCTTCCCCGCTGTATCTGAGTCAAGCTGACTGGTTAAGAGCTGCCGCGGAACAGCAAGCCAGTCCGGAAAAAGCGGAGCTCCACATTTAGCAGGGGCCCCTCGCTGAATTATTCAGACGGTCCCAGTCGCAACAATCGGCGTGAATTCGTTCCCTCACTTCTAGACCCGTGCAAAATGTATACACACCGCAGTGCGCACACACCGTTTGTTAAATATTCATTACAAGTGGTGACGGCAGCGACAGGGCAGGGAGCGGAAAGTGTTAGGACTGAGCTCAGGTTGCCAGATTGAGTTGTTTCAGATTTGTACTACTTTGCTGTGAAGCCTTTTATTTGGTCGTGGCAACCTCAGCAAAAAGAAAAAAAAGGAATAAGTCACAGAATTAGTAGGAGAATGAGTAGATTTGCTGTAAGTAGGAAGTTCTGAAGAATAGCAAAGGATGCTAATAATATTTTTGAGTTTTAAAAACTAAAAACAATGAGCAACCGGATTGTTGCAGTAACTTAGTATTTCTTATATTAATGCAACCAATATAAACATTTTAAGCATTTAGTAGTTTGTATTGCATAATTGATCAGTATCAATAGAGAAAACTTTATAACAAAGATGAATTTTGGAGGAAAGAACGATATTTAACATGTTTAGTTTAATGAAATAAAGAAAGAAAGAACAACAGTTTTATCCTAAGAAAAACCATCCAGTTGTTCAAATAACTGGTTTCTGTTTATGGTATTTTTGAACTTGAGTAATGTACGCACCCTGTAAATAGTCTCTTGCTATTGTTTCTTTTCAGTGGTGATTTTGATTCAGCAGTAGAGCTTTTGGAAGGAATCTACATGAGTCCAAACAGCTCACACCCCAGCATGTCCTATGTCTTCAGAAAGGTCCTGGAATCTGGGAACGATAAGGCTTTAGACAAGCGTAAGACACCCAGACAGACATTCAATATGTAGAAAGAACATTTCACAGGTTTATAGGCTGATGTGTAAACGATGCCCAGCAATGTCAATGTAAAACTGAAAGATATGTGCTTGTTACTGTTGCAGTGAGTGCTATGGCAGAGCGGCTAGCCAACCACTTCGCCTGCTGCAGACCAGCTTCAGATCTCTTCCTGCAGCTGGTGGATGAGAACAAAGTGGAGGAGGCCAAACCCATGCTGGATGTGAGTGTTTGTTTGTGTGT
>JAVKLF010000073.1:11510068-11522157 GCA_034783495.1 Millerichthys robustus | reverse complement strand
AAAGATAAGGAAACATATGTTTAAAGCGTTACGTTTTCAAAATCACAGTTTTGTCACGCACTGTGACGTCATGACGTCCCTGATAATTTAAGCGTAGGAGCGCTGGGTTTAGAACTCGGGATGAGCCGCCCCCATGGGCTGGTTGCCCTTGTACAAATTGTGCTAATAGTGCTTTTTCAAACCCATATATAGATTAATTAATCTTTGGAATTTTTTTCAATACAGCATTTTCTCTAATTTATAGGCTGATGTTTTACGCTTATGTTAGCTACAATGCAAGTCCAATCAACATCTTGTTAAAAAAAGTCATAAAATTGTTGTCACAAATGAATAAGTTTTTAACTTTTCTATTATTTATTTCAGAACATGTTGTTAACGGGTTCCCTTTCTAATTTCGCGTACATTTTGTGCATTTTGTCTCCTTCCGGTAGATCGGGTGGATGAATCGAACTAACCATGTCGGTTGGAGGGTGCAGCAGGATTGTTGACCAACGAATGGGAAGAAAACATGGACGACCAGCGGGACTTTCAACTTTCAAAACGACAGGGCAGCTCAACCTCGTTCATATCCGCCGGTTCTGCTGTGGATATGGAGATTAAACGAAAGAAAATTCGTCAAAGCACCTTATTCTTACAGACAGAGGTACGCATAAATGGCTGAGGGCGATGTTTTACGGGGGAAAAAATGACTTCAAATTGACGCGTCAGTTGACGCCGGAGGAAGTTTAAAGTGCGACTTAACTGTACACCAGCCAATATATTTGTTTATTACATAACTTAAACAGTAAATGTTTATTAGACTGTTCGTTTTTATTTTCCATTGTTATTCCTCAAACTTATTTTAAAAACAATTCCATTCACACCCTAATCACTTCCTATAACTTGAACCTTTCATTGAAACAAAGCATTTGTCATTTTTTTCTTCCTCTAACACCAAATCATTTCACTTTTAAGATTAAAATATAAATTAGTTGTCCGTTTTTTTAATTAATATGCTGAAGATAGTAATAAATGTAAATTTGCACAAAAAATGGCAGATTTCGGTCAGGTTTAAGCTGCAATTACCAATACTTCGATCACAAAGACCAAAATTGCATATGAAGCTTACTGGAAAAAAATGTATTTTGAATTTAAATTGAAAGGATTTCATCATAATGCTTCAAAACACGAATGCTTTTCCCATCAAAATTAATAATTAACCAACTTGGGGTGCTAAAAGTACTACAGCACTCCTTTGGCTTGTGGATGACATAAAATAGTGTCAAAATAAAGAAATGAATCAGAAGTAAGTTCATATATTTATATATACATCACCTCCTACTGATGCATTATTACACCACAAAAGTTGCTTTTGATTGAGCAAATAGTGGTGGTGGTTAAACGTTATTGTGTACCACAGCCACGTTAATTGGGAACATTATGAGAATTTTTAAAGTTTTTGTTTGTTTGTTTTTTCAGCTTTAGTCAATAAATGTCTTGTTTCTGCTTTGTTCATGAAGAACACTAGTGTTCAAGAGAAGCTTGATTTTGAGATGCGAATGCGTGAGGGGGCCTACAAGCTGCTGCTTGCATGCAGCAAGAGAGAGCAGGTTCTCAACGCTTCCAAGAACCTGCTGACCTGCAATGCCAGGATAAAGACGTACCTCGCACAGCTGCAGAGGATAAAACAGGAGCAGGACACGATGAGAGCAGAGAGGAGGTAAGGACTTCACTGATAAAAGTACATTTCAACACCTATCCAGGAGTCAATTCTGGTAGCTATTGTTTTTAAACAGGAACTGATCTAAGTCTGGTTGCCTCTAATTTAAGCCTGTTTGCTGTTGCTAGAATTTTAAAGAATGTTACCTTTCTTCAGTTGAATTCCAGCAATTAATTGTTCCACACGTGTTACAGATGTACAGATGGCCGTTTGCCTTGTCATGGGACTGTTGCAGTGACTGGTAATGATGTTCTTTGAATTAAAATCACATAAAAATATTTAACAGACAATCAGAAATTGAAATGCATTCTTGGGGTATTGAACATTTCCTGTTTTCTCTAATGTAGGCCTGAGATTTCCTCTGTTGTGGAAGGACTCAGATCACTTTAATAACAAAGGGAGTATGTATATCTATCTATTTCTAACCTTCTCTAACTTTCCCTCGTTATTTTTTGAAAGCTTCCTGCACTAACACCTACTGCTTGTCTCGTGTGTTTGGTAGGCTCTCGTCAGGTGGCGGTGTTCTGTCTGATGCAGATTGGCTCAGAGGTGTTTGACACTGAGATGGTTGTGGTGGACAGATCCGTCACTGACATCTGCTTTGAGGGAGTCACCGCCTTGTAAATAATTTCTGTCATATTTGCCCAGCTACAGGATTTATTTCAGACAAGAATGTGCACAAAAAAAAATTCTAATAACATTGATTTACCCATTAGGAATGTTTTTTTTCTTTTAGTTGATCATCCTAATCCATCTTGGTTGTTTATAGTCTCAGATTTGTAGTTGAATTTAAACTCTTCCCCTTAGTAAAGACGTAGTTCCCGAGTTTGATCTGAGGGTGGAGCTGTGGAGCTGCTCCCTGGAGGAGGAGCTCACTTTGGTAAAGACACCAAAGAAACTAGCAAAGAAGCTCCGCAGCTCTTTTGGAAAGAACGCTGGAAAGAAGCTCTGCTCCCTTGTGGACACTCCAGATCCTGACACTTTCCTGCAGAACAACCCAATACCCTCGTATGTATTATATCATCCAACAAATCTCGCATAGTCACTAACCTAACACATCTAGAATAAGTTAGATTCTGTGATATGAAGTTTATATGTTCACAGAGATAATTTAGCTTTAAATAGGAGGACATTGTTAGGTAATATAACTTTTTTTTGTCTGACTTTTTTTTGAGCTGTGGGGGGATGGTGGAGGTTGTGGTGTCAGAGCTAAAATTTAGATTTTTTTTTTTAATAGAAGTCAAATGTCTGAAGAATGTTAAACTCTGTATATATGTGTCTACCTGTAACCAGTGGAGCCAAATACAGCTTGCTGGCCTACACAACACTGGGTCTGCCTGATGCTGACAGCAGCTTTCAGTCTCACTCCCTCATCGTCTACCAAGACGGTAAGAAGCACAATGCGTTATCTTGAACTGTAAAGACATTATTTTTGCTCAGAAATTCAGTCGCTTCTAAGGTAATGATAGACTATTTTACAGTAAGAGAACTGATAACTAAAAGTAAGTTAAGTTTCACAGACTACAGTCAAGTTCTTGCAGACCTCTTTTATTATCGTTTTTAATCTCTGCTGCTCTTCGTCCTTCCAGCTGAGTGGTCGTCTTGGCTTCCTCTTTATGGCAACCTCTGCTGCCGGTTAGTCGTGCAGCCGACTTGTATGACACAGAACATGATGTCTGGTTATTTGAGTCAGAAGGTGTGTTGGCAGCTTTTAGCAGCTCTGCAAGCTCCACAGCTGATTCCTGGTTTAGATTGTGTAGTCACTTTTGTTTCCTTGCTGACTTTCAGCAAAGTGTGGAGGGGATGAACCGCTGCTGCAGCCTGTACTGTGTGCTGAGTACTGGATTTTTGTCCTGCTACTTCACCCCAGAAGAAATTGATGCTAAAGTGCAGCCCGCTCTTAAAGTGCCCATCAATAAGGTAAGTAAGAGGAATATAAATCAGATATGTAAGCAGAAAAGTACATTAACCACAGTTGTTGTTATTATTAATGCATTATCATCTATCCTGATTAGGCTTTTCTGGATAGAGGAATTAAAAAATGACAAAAGCAGCAAATTTGTTATTGTTGGTTGGTTTGTTGGTAAACTACTTTTCAGCTTACATGTCGTGGATGTTGTTTTTACAGGAGACCAGGATCCATGTGTTGAGCAAAAAATCAGCGAGCCTCCAATCCAAGAGTCTGTCCATCATCAACCCTTCACCTGAGGGATCTCAGACCGTTGTCTTCATCACAGACAGCAGGGATGAGCTGGAAATCTGGCTGAATGCCCTCAACCAGCATCTTTATGACCAGAGTAAGTGTGTTGTTAATGAGCATGAAATATTTAAACACAAATTTTGTTTTGTGACTGAATCATAACAGATTGGATTGTATGTAGAAGAATTGCTGTATTTAGCTAATGTCCTCTCAGCAGGAATGAACAATAAAACCTTCCTCAGTGTGTCTCATGTCCATCATTGTTTATGACCAGGCCAGTGGCTGCACTGCTGCGACCAGCTAATGAAAATTGAGGTCCTGTCGCCACGAAAACCATCTCTTTTTCTCACCAAGCAGGCTGACTCTGTTTACAATGATCTCAGTAAGTAAAATGTTAAAAGCATAATTCTCTGTCAGTTGTTGAAGGTTTAACAGAATTTGTATTTAATAAAAAAAAAACTAATGCAAATGAGACATAAAATATCCTGTTAGCTATGCATAAAATATCTCATTTCAATGATGATGCATGCAAATAAAATCCTTTTACATGCAAATTAGAAATGTGCTTTTGTGTCCTTTTGAGTTATTTTTTGCTTCATCTAACAGTTTGTCAATTGTAAAAAAAGAGCTAATTTATTTATTTTTGTTGGTTTGCATTTAATTTATTTTCCTCTTCCTGTTCCTTGCAGGTTTAAGCTCTCCTAGCAATTTTGAGAGCATTACAGATATCATTCACAGCAAAATTGAAGATACAAATGGCCACTTCCTTATAGGCCAGGAAGAAAGGAAGGAGGTCCCTAACTGGTCCTCTCTTTTTGATGGAGCCCATTCAGTGGTCGTGGAAAAGAGTGTCCTGTCCCAGAGCAAGACCTCCACCCCTTGCTCAAGTCCCAACCACAACACCAGCTCTACACCTCTCAGCAGCAAGAAGCGGCGAGCTCCACCCCCGCCCTCTGACAAAAAGCCTTCTGCTCCCCCTGCCCGTCCACCCAAACCTCCCCTCCCTGCTCCTCCACACCGTCCCCCTGCTCCCTTGTCCCAGGAGAAGGAGAACTCTGCAGCTTGTGTTTCACGTCCAGCCACGAGGTCTAAAACAGGCCGACCATCTCTAGATGCAAAGTTTTCTGCCATCATTCAGCAGCTCCAGAGGAACAACGCTGGAGGCCCGGCGACCCTCAGCCGAAAGAACGCTCCACTGGCCGTCCTCGATGTTCCCCCGCAGGGTCTGCCTCAGCCCTCGCTCAAGCAGTTCGACCACGAGAACCCCATCCTTCAGACATCTGAGGATACAGCTAATGGTGGGTTTGTCAGAGCCTATAGCGGTCCAGGTCCTGCTCCTGCTCCGCGCAGCAAACTGAGGAAGTCTTTCAGAGAGAGAATGAACCTCAAAGCCATGTAACCCCAACTTTACCCAGATTTATATTTGTCTTAACTACCACTAACACCATTTACTATACCTTTATTTTAATTAACTGAGCCAAATAACATTAGTTAAAAAAATCACTTAACTCTACCTCTGTAATGACAACTGCTTGTTGTATTTCATCACTGCTTGTAAAGAAAAACACTTTCTTATCATTTTAACAGCTTTAGAACTAGGAACAGGATGGAAAACATATTTTCACGCTTATATTTAAACAAATCTGAAGGCATAACAGAACTGAACTAGTCTCCATCTCCATCTGTCTGAAACCTTTATAAAGTTTTCATGTGCAGGTAACCACCACTACTGTGCACTGCCTTCAGCACAACCATTATCTGTCTGTCTGAACTATAAAGGCTTCTTTTCTTTGCCTCTGAAAGTTAAACTGAAAGAAAGAGCTTCTGCAAAAGCACTCAAATTAAAATAGATCCATTGGCAAACAGCAGGCGTGTCATTACTTCAGGAACTATTGACATATTCCACTTACTGTGACAACTTTATGACCACTATAGCTCATTTTAAAGAAACACAATTTTGGGAGCAATTGTAAGCACTAATGTGACTTCTCTATCCCCTCCTCCCAGAGGTCTTTTAATAGAGTGACCTTGCTTTTTAGTGGCTCCACAGTATGTCTAATATAATTTAACATAGCAGCCAATAAATGTTCTGAACATAATTGAATGAATGGGTCTTTTGAATGGCCTAAATAATGAATGCCCTTGTGTATTTGTTTTGAACACTGCTTGCCACTAAATATTTTAGCCACTTAATGGTATTGTGTTGAAGAATGGTCATAATTACACTCAGCAAAGTAAACAGTAGGTTTTGCTGCTTTTCTCTGAAATTACCTGACCGGATGAAGCAATATGGTGGAAGCTTCTGTTGCTGTTTTTCTCATGTCCTCCAGACTGGCTAAAATCTTAGGAAGGAAGATGTAGATTCGTGTGGAGGATTTAGTTTAAGCCTTGAGGTAAAAGAGAAAAGAGATAAGAGTTCTGTATTCTATAGTAGATGTTTGAAAGACCTCAAATTGGCATTTTTCATTTTGGTTTGAAAGAATGATTTGAATAGTAACATTTTAGATTATTCAATGTAGTTTTGAAGAAATGAGTGATTTTGTAAAAACTAAAATTATACAATGACCTTTACAAAATATGACTCCAAATCAACTGTTTGAAGTGTTTGTGCATGTATTCAATCTACAGCCATAACATCTTAACATATCTTGACATATTTTTAGACTTTTCATTGTTTTAAGTAGACAAATACTAATGTTGTCCTTGTACTGCATTTTAGTGCAATGTAAACATGTATATATAAATTGTAGTTATTGTTTCTCTAAAGTGCAATTTCTTCTATTTCTTAGAAGCTCTCTCTTTTTTATAGCTGATCTGCAATAAAATGACCTACTTTCCACTCTGGTGAGGCTGCTTTATTATATTTTTTGCTGAGCTTGGAAGTATTTTTGAATATTTTTCATGTTAAAAGTTTACCAGAGGGTGGCAATAAAAGTCAAAGTATCGCTTTTTATTGCAGCCCGGTTCACATCCCATAGAGATATAACATGCACCAGCACATTTCTCTACTGCAGCAAACACGGGTGAGGCTTCTCTGGCTTTGAGCCCAGAAGTGGCCTGTTGTGAAGATTAGGGCGCTTGGAATCTCATAGTCACAAAATAGTATTACAATAATAAAACCCCATTCACACTGCATTTACTCAGGGAGGGGGAAAAAAAGAACATTACATTGACATTGGCACACTGGCGTTACATACAGTATAAACGCTTATTTATGTGCAGTTAAAAACAACCGCAGAAACGAGTATAGTAAAATATTTTAATTAAATATACAGGAGGTCATATCGTACAAAATGTCTATTTTTTTTTGTCTTGCACGCCAGCTGGATGATTGGTAAACAGATGGCTATGGTATCAAAAACAGTTTCAGAATGCACATTAATGGAGACAACATAAAAATAAAGTGAAACAACAAATAATAAACAAAAACAAGATACTAATTTTTAATTTGTAGTGTTTGATTGAGCCTCACGTGAGACAGCAAATAAAGACAGCTAGTTTGTGTAACCGATTTTTATAATGTCTTCTTTTTAGTTATTTACAGATTATAACAGTTTATATAACCACGCAGTCCAATCTACAGTGCTATTTACACAGAAAATAAGACAGAGAAGAGATTTACCATGAGTTGATCCCGTATGAATGTTCTGTACAGAAGCCAGCACTAAAAGCCAGTTTTACCTACACAGCAAGGTACAGTACTTAATCAGAAATGAATGTCTTTAGGCATTCAGTAAAACCTCACTGCTTTTTCTTCTTCTTCTTTTGAAACACTAGAAATGTTCACTGTGTTTTTCAACTACCCTGGACTCCAAATATAGTGGTTGTAAAAGCCAACGCAGGTGTTGTCTTTCCACCTCAGGCTATATGGAGCACGGTAGGCAAACTTTATAGCAGTTTGGTACCTTTTCATCACTGCAGTGCACACATGTCCTGCAGAGACAGACACCAGACCCGTGTCTTTATCAGCTGTCGCTAAATATGCATTATTATTATTTGCATTGATACGGTTGAGCTGGGAGAGTAATTTTTTTTTAGCACAAAATATAAGTCGTAGTTTGTTGATATTTTAAATCCTTTTAGGTCTGGGGGTTTTTACAGTGTGCCTTATAGTTTTTTATTCTGTGCACTGCATTTGACACACAAGTGACAGTAATATTGACATTCCTACCCTGCTACTGAGAAATAACCTTAACGAGTGTAGTGCTAACACTAATCCAAGACTGTGAAAGGCACAGATATTTGCAAAGCAGTTATTTTCCTATCAACACATTCCTATCAAATCATATAATGAATCTTTTTAGGACGCTGGATAAGAACGAAGAAAAGAGCGTTTCAAGTAAAGAACAAAAAAGATCAAATGCTGATTTTTTTCCTTTCTATTTTTTTTTTGTTTTGTTTTGTGGTGAGCATTCCACAGCAGACGGCTGCTTCATTATGCTGGTTCAACAGACAAAAACAAGCCGCAACAGTCTACTCATCACAAAATGTTTCGGAGGTTAATTTACTCTCGGCTTTAGAAAGTAAAAATTATACCAGCGTTTCCTTACCTCTGAGCAAATACACATTCATGATTTGTCAACTGGTTATGTTGAATTTGAAAAGCTGTAATGAATACAAACTTGAACTGAGTCACGAGTGGGTCTACAGTACATCTGTCATACACAGCACCTCTGAATGTGAGGATGAAACTACTGGTGTTAAGCAGCACCACAGTGAGTGTTAACATTTATTCCAATCAGTCCAAATGGATTTACTGTGGCACAAACAAGCAACCGAGTTCATCATGGAGACATGTAAACAGATACAACACCCCCGGCTGCCTGAACAATAAAAGCGTGTTAATCAGCTGTTTGCAGTTATCAACACATATCTACTTATATAAGCTATTTTGTTTTCATTGTCGTGGTACTTGTAGTGTTTTTAGGCAACAAAGTGTAGCCCTCAGACACAGTAAACAAATGGCTTTTCTCTGTTGCCCTCCACTTTTCACACATCCAGAGCAACGACCTGACTCGCGGTCACTCGAGAGTGGCAAAATGATCTGTGAGCATATACACGTGAGATTTGTGCAAATAGGGATTAAAAAAAAGCAACGACAAAAACAATAAAGGTACAGTAAGTGGTGATACAAATACAGAACAGTGCAAAGTATATAAACAAAGGCATATGCGAACAAAACAAAGAAAATGGAATTTTCAGCCCAACTAAGTGATGAAAGGTCATCACCAGAGTTATGAGCGGTTTTTTGTCCTCAACAAAGAGAGACAGGAAAAAAAAGGCGAACAGTTTTTATGTTTTGAAGGTAAAATTAAGCAGTTTTTATCCCTCACAGTCTGGTGCTGGGGTGTACCGATGACAGCTGAGGTGGCGGGAGGGTTGAGAGAGGGTAGAGGTGGTGCAACAAGTCTCCGTACAAGGGTGCCCCGCCCGGCTGTCTGTAGAAGTGGTGCGGGTTGGGGCTAGAGGCCAACAGCTGCCTGTGGAGCATCATGGAGTGGATGGCAAACGAGGGCACGAGGGGAGACACGGCCGACTGGCTTTTCAGGTACTGCAGTCCTGGATGCTGCTGGAGTCCGTCCTGGGCGCCATGTGACACCAAGGTACCGTGTGGGTAAATGCCCGCATAGAGGGGTGCCGCGTGAGGCGGAGGGAAGGAGGTTGTAGGGTGGCCCTCGGGTAGGTGATTGTTGAGGTGAATGGCGAGGGACGGCTCCGCGGGTTTCAGCTCCTCCGGGTCGCTGCGTCGGATCGTGTTGGCAGGATGGATAGGTGTCACCACGCGCACTTTACGTTCTGGAGGATTTTCACTCTCGGGCTCCAGTAGACTCCGCTTACTGGGTCGAATAGTACTACTGAGGGGCAACTCACCTGAAGATTTGGGGCTAGGAAATGGCTGTGACGACTCAGAGGAGCTCTGTTTGGAGGGGGAGATTGTCATCGGTGGAACTCTGCACGCTTTAGGATGGGAATCCAAGCCATGATGCATGATGGGATAGGAGAGACCACAGAAAGGGGTCTTTGAGAAGGAGGAAACCCTCTGCGAGAGAGGTTTTGAAATGGTGAAGTCTCGGGGCTCATCTTCAGCCTGTCCATTCTCCCCATGTGTTTGAGTCCTGTCCCTAAAGTGAGATCTGTAGGCCAAGCCCTCCTGCTCCAGGCTGCCACAGGCAAAGCTCTGGCCGCCCTCACGGTCCCTGCTGTAATGCTCTCTCCGCTCTCCACTGCTAAAGCCAGCCATCCTTTCTTGGCTCAGGCAGCTCTCAGTTTGTCTGTACAAACTGTGGAGGTGAGGGGAGGAGTAGCAGTCACCTGCGTAGCTCCTGGACTGAGCAGCTGGGCCTTGGAGTAACTTCTCTTCAGTGGGTTCCACACTGTCTTGTGTTTGAGTCCGTGGGAGGTACGGCTGCCACGGCACGCTGGCTTGAGACTGAAGGTGATGGCTTGCCCGGCAGCTGAAAGTGTCTGACGACTCCCCAGCAGTGCTCCGTTCTGACTGTCCACTGGTGCTTTGCTGGAGAGCCTTGCTGCTCTGGGCATGCTGAATGACTGATGGCCTGAATATGGGTGCTACCTCAGGGACGCTGTCTGACAAACCCTTGTGTCTCTGTCTCACCACCTCCTCCTCACTTCTCCTCTTCTCCTTCTCAGAAACTGATATGACTGGGAGAGAGGATGTGGCTGTGGGAGGAGGAGACTGAAGAGAAAAGGAATAATGGTTGGTATCGCACACTTGGGAAAGGAGCTTCTTTTTGGCCAAAGGAGACATGACCCCTTGGCTAGATTTGCAGTAGGCAGCCGTTTGTCCAGAGCTTTGGGTAGACTCTTTCTTAATGACACCAAAGTCCTCTTTCTCTGGGAAAGAATCTGTGCTCAGGTCTATACACTGTTCATCTGGCTGCTTACACATTGGCAGCACCTTGCCCACTCTCCCGCCATGATTTTCAATGGAGTCTTTGACCTTAGAGAAGTGCTCCGGCAGAGCAATGTGTCCAGCAGGTTTATTCTGATCCCAGCAGTGAGGCAGATAAAGATTTTTTGGAATGAAATGTCCTTCGGTTTGCTGTTCACCGACAAGTTTCGCTTTGAGGGCCTCACTGATTTGCCTCCACTCAGGTTGAGGAGAAGGCCCCATGTGGAGGGAGAAATCAGTATGTGGGGCTCTGAAGTCAAGTGAGGATGGCTGCTCCACTGCCAACGACTCTTCCTTTTTTAGGGTAAGATGTAACTCTTGCTCCTCTATTACAATCGGTTCATCTTGCAGAGACACCTCCTTTTTCACAGCTATGGAGAGCTCATTATTCACTTCGTTCCCCTTTAAGTCCTGCTTGGAGAAGAAAATATCACTGTTAGCGGTGAATCCTAAAATAGAACACATCTAGACAGATCCATGTTTTTGTCCTAATTCCACAAGTCAAACACAAAAAAACTGGGACAGAAAGAGTCCTGATGAGGCAGCAGTTGGGACTGACCTGTGTTTGTTCTTGTCTCGCTTCCCCTTTATCCTTTTTACTCCCTGGCTTGGGGCCTTTCAGTTTCTTAACCCCAACAGCTTTTGTTTTGGCTCCAGCTGCAGGTGCCTTCTCTTGGCTGCTCTCCTGCTTCCTGGGTTTGGTCAGGGGGAGGGGCATGTCCTGCTCACCTTTAAGATGCCTCTCGTAAGGAAGGAGGAGCCTGAAAATAAAATGACGCGGGTGATGAAAGGATGACAACATGTCGTGCCATATTTACGGGACATGATTTAAAGAAATACTTTTGCCATCACTCAATCATTTGTTCTTCTTATGAAATAATTTTACAAAATGTAAAGTCTACCATTTCTTAAAATAAACACATATCATCTTCCACCTTTCATGTCAGAGATTTGGACTAAAATAACCTTGTGTTGAAAAATGAAAGAATTGTGGTCAAACCTTCAAATTAATGTATAATCTGCTAGAGTTTGGATAACGTAAGATATAAATATAGAAAAGTTATTTTTCTTTTTTTGACATACCAAAAGCAGATGCACTCATGTGTTGTGTTATTTACTTTGGTTTTAAACCTCCTTTTTTAAAAACCTGGAATGCATTAACAGTTATACTGTCATTAAACTGGGCTAGGGGAAAATCCAGGCTAAAAGTGTGTGTGTGTGTGTGTGTGTGTGTGTGTGTGTGTGTGTGTGTGTGTGTGTGTGTGTGTGTGTGTGTG
>JAVKLF010000073.1:11482787-11501529 GCA_034783495.1 Millerichthys robustus | reverse complement strand
GTGGGCGGTGTCGAGTTTGAAAATCTAGCACAAAGATATTTGAGCATGTATACTAGGAAATTTTAAATTAAAACTGGTGTGAACCCACATTTCAGAAATGCATTCAATATATCTGAAAAAAACCCTGCAATAAACTCTTTCAAACTGCACTGTTGGATGTAATTGAGGATCAAAGTTTTTATGTTGGTTTAATCTTTTATAATGTGTACCTTTAAAACATCATGTATGAAAGCAGCCAGCAGCTTCTTTGAAGCAAACATCTTCGTGTTTTTAAGGGCACTGACTTCCTTTTGACAAAAATCAATTTTTGTCTAGTGGAGTTGAATGAATCTTTATAAAATCGTATTGAATGCCACTGTGAGGGAGTTCACTTCCTTAAAGCAAAGCCAACTGAATGCATAGAGACACCGAGTCGTACAACTCTGGGCCAAAATAACTCACCTCTCGTAGTGTCTCCGTGTACAGGTGGCGGCACTTGTGCTGCTGGGGTTGCCACCCAATTCATCATACACATGTTTCCACTGTCTGCGGACTGTGATCTGGAGGGACGGATGTAAAGACACAGAAAGAAGAAAAGAAGAATTAGAAAAGAGTAAAAAAATAAAAAATAGGACAAGACAATATATAGAAAAATAAGACCAAAAAGAGAATAATTGAAGAACTTATAAAAATATGAGTGGAGTGGGAGACAACATATAAAAGGTTGACATCATTTCAAGGTCTTAGGGAGTTATTGAGTCATAATGTTCCAGCTATTAAACACACTCCACTCAACTCTGTAATACAATAAGCTCAAGTTAACATCATGCAGTCAGTTGTTCCTGTTCTAATCCCTTATCCCATAACAGGTTGGAATAACGGACGACGCTCTGTCATAAAACACCAAAACGCAATCTGCCACTGAGCTAACAAAGCCTCGACATGAAACAAATATGATAATCAAATGCAGATATGACGGCTTTAAAAAGATATGAGCCCCAATTACACGAGCCGTATCCTGTTTACGGTCTTATCTGGCTGTCTGTTTGGACGGCGTTATGCAGCTAGTTAATGAAAAAACAAGCATGAGCAACACACTCGATGATTTAACATCAAACACCGGCTGCACTTTGGAAACATGTCGCAGATGAATAGTGAATGAATAAACGCCGAGTAAAGCTGCCAAGTTAAATGCCTCATACACTCTTATTTCAGGCTCGCTTATGTGTGTGTACTTGCACCCGGCGCTCACTCGTGGCTATGTGTATGCACTTTTCTTCATCTCTGACGTGGGAAAAAATGAGCGATTTATCCAATTTCCTTCTGCTCCGTGCAGAACAGAGGAACATGTGTTTTCCACACCAAGGGGGTTTTGAAACAACAGCAGCATTTCTGCTGAAAGTGGCTCTGAGCAATACTTGCTTCTTGGGAAAATAGTGACTGACCTCAGGGGGCAAAGAAAGAAAAGACAACAACAACAAAAAAAAAGGGAAAGGGACAGGTAGGGGACAACATCAGAGGGAGGGGATGGGTTAGGTATTCGAACAAAAGATTGTAAATATCAGGAGCGAAACAAAAAGAGGGGGGAGATGGAAGAATGGCGGGAGGAGGGACCTCAACGCAAGAGAGGGAATATTTTTTGCCACATATGTGAATACTTACCAACTCATATCCTCCGAGTTTCTGAGCAGCTTGAAACATGGTCCAAAGGTTGACTGTGGGAGACAGAAGACAAACAAGGCAGTTAGGAACTCTGGGAAAGGGCTTAAGCTGAAACAAAATACGTCATATACCGTCATTATACCAGAGGGAAGGAAATGAATATTTTGATCCTTCATTCCAGATAATAACAAAATGTAACAACATTACAAGGTAAAATATTTAGGAAATATCAGCAATTATTTAGTCGTTATACACAATTTAGATTTGTTTTATGACTAAAGTTAGCTAGCCAGCTGCTGACATATGAGTAGATGATGAAATTATTGTCGTCTGCCACCAAATGGTAAAGGTGTGTGATAAAGGTTTGTGTTTGTGTGTATCTCCTAAACCACTGGACAAATTTTGAAGAAACCTGCAGAAACTGATCATTGGATGTACAGCTACAACTAATTAACTTTTACAGCTAATCAAATCAACATGGCTGCCACAGCCAACTGACCTTAAAAACACACAAGTGACTTAGAAGTGGCTCACTTAATTTAACAGATAGATGATGTGGTTGTAACTAAGAGTCATTACAACATGTACTCTGAGTGGGACATCTTACACTAAAATTATTTTAACACATGTATTCTAAAAAATATAAAAATCTTTTTTTAAGCAATATGCATTCCTTTAAGGAATTCTAGGCTTTTAATTTGTATTCGAATAGAAAATTGTTCCAAATTCAAATCCAAGAAATCCAAAAATGAAACAGCTTTTTATTATTTTTAAGCAAAACAATGTTGCACTACAGCTGAAAGGCTGCAAATAAATACGAAGTGCTTGTACAAACATCACAGTATGTTAAGATAAAACACATGCTTCTTCCTGACAAAGACATTTTGTTAATCCTCAGCTGCAGCCTGCAGGTATGAATGAAAACCATTAAAGGGATCAAACACTTGGCAATTTGCTCAAACTTCTGTTTGAACTAATGCAAATGAATTTGCACTGATTTCCCCATGCAAACAACCCATGACAGCCTGTAGAAAAATGTCATTTTTGTGTAACATTTTGCCACAAATACCCCAATAAGTTTTTAGAACGGCTGTCTCTGTTTAAAGACAATATTTCCCACAAAGAAGCATAGGTTCATTGGGGGACGCTTTGTGCCAATGACATTTGTATTTGCTTTCTGTAACATCATTGTTTAACATTTTTATATGAAGGCCTATAAATAAGAAAAGGGAGGCCTCGCCTGGGGAGAAATCCATCAAAATTCAATCTGTGCGTACACAAAGCCTTGCATTTGTCAAAATGACATTTTCCTATCTCCGCATTTGACAGCATTGATTTTTTCCTTCCCTCCTCTCTGCGACCGTCAATGCTCGGGTGGAATAACAAAGGGAGCTGGGTAGGTTTTTCTGTTTGAACTGAGCACGCTGGCGCATTGTGCTCCCTGACTGTGGAAACAGAACGATGGTCTATTTAACTAGCTTGTTATGCATCAACTGTAATTACCACAGTCGCGCGCAGGATTGGGAGGGGACAGAACACAAAGGAAATGAGAGAACATGCCTTTTCTTAGATGTCTTGTCATTAGTAATTTCTTTTCTTAATTCCCCTCTGTTTGGCAGGGGCAATTATCACTGAGATAAGGATGACAAAACAAGAACACAATGCAGCCTCAATGACACACCGATGGCATGGCAATTAGACAGCAAGGCTGAAAGAGTGAGACAAATTGGAACTGATGTTCACAATCACATGCTGATGTCCGAGCACAGGCACACACGTGTGCACATTCAGACACACACACACACACCCACATACTTACCAGTTAATCTTACAGATCACACACTCTCATAATACCCAACGTGACTACTACTGCTTTTGTGTTATTGCTCTAATTCACAATCTCTCTCTCTCTCTCTCTCTCTTTTTTCCATTGGAAGACTTCTTACAACTTAAAAGGCAGCAGCTGTTGAGTTACAGGAAAAGAACTGCAGCCGTGGATATTAGTCATTTTTTCTTAAGTACGACTGGGTTTTATTCTTTTAGACTGTTCATGACTGATGCACAAAAATATCCCATACAGCAGATTTATAAAGAAAGAAGGAAAGAATTATTTCAAATAAGTATTTCATAGAAACAGTAATTAGCATAAATAACTTATTTGGTATTTGTCCACAAACAGAAATAGAGAAAAGAGGAAAATTAAAAGCAGAATACGCTTTGAAAGAACACCCACAATGTCAACGTTATAAAACTATGATCAGAAACTGTAACTGTCATTATGTCAGATCTCATACAATATTGTGAGATGTTGCATGATGTGTGCAAGTGTGTGTTTAAAATGACTCCGCTACTACCAGCTCAATGTGTAAAACTGACTGACTTATTACCAATTTTATATTTGTTTAGGTGGCTTAGCAGTTACAAACATCTTGCATTAGTTAAGCTCCAAGCTGTACATCTAAATATTTAAACACAAATATTTTAAAGAGTTTAAATGTTACAAAAAGCAAAAATTGTAGCATCCTGAGTGAACTAAATATTTTGATTTAATAATGTCTAAACGAAGAATGAAGAAATAGATTAAAAAACGAACAAAACATAAAATCATATGAAGGCTGAATCATGTTTCACACAATAGCAGCATTTACAATCCGGTATGAATCGTTCCACATAAAAGCAGACTGACAGAAACATAATAGTTTATATCAGCCAGCTGGGATCTACAGAAATACAAATGTAATTCACATTCAAACTCAAATGCTTTTGTTTTGGAGGTAAACCAGATGGACAAGCCTGGAAAATTATTTAAACATCTGCTACATTGTTAAGACTCCAAGAAAACTTTATAAAAAAAAAAGATTAATACCCAAACGCCACAAAAATAGCATAGATTCAGTTTCCATTACATGACAGTGGATTCTTTGATCTTTTAACGTATTTGTAGTGAGCTTAAAGGGGAAAATATGAAAAATGGTGACTGATTACATCTGAGGGTTTGTATTAATTGTGGTATCCCCCCCCTTACATGGGCTGATGTGCACTTGCTGCCAAGGACGAAGTTAAAACAGCATGATTTTAACATTTAATGAGGGTGTTTGCTTATGATGTCTCTGGTTTTGAGATTCAAAGCATGTGCTGTATGTAAAACAGTTTGAAAGTGGACCTCGACTTTATTCGGAGCTCAAACGGAGAAATGCTAACTAAAAGTAAAGCGTGTTGGAGTATAATTCTCCTGCCATCTCTCCCCCCCCCCCCCACCACCTCTCTATCTCCAGTAACCACAACGACCTATTAAAGCTACAACATGTTGGCAGCCAAGATGACAGGTCTGTCAAAATACTGTGGTGGTGTTAGCAGAGTCAAGGAGACCACAGCTTAGCTTCATGTAATAGTTTAAAGTAATGAGTTTTACACTGCTATGAACTGTCAATGATGCAGTCAATACTCTCGCCCTCTCCTGCCTCAAGTTATTTATTACCTGCCGCTGAAAGGTGAAAGCGGACGATCGTGTTTTTGTCCGAGTCTCTTTGTGTGTCTGTCGGCAAAATATCTCATAAACCTTTGGCTGGATTTTGTTGGAAATTTACAGAAGGTAATCACTGGATGCAATTCTGGAGTCAACCCGATTCAAGATGGCTGCCACAGCCAGCTGAACGTCAAGAAACAAACAAAACTGTGATGCAATCGGTTATACAGATACAGTATTACAAAACCGTGGTGTTTTCATAGCTGAGACTGATCTTCAACACATATTACGAGCAATAACCGATTTTTATTTAAAACGTGGACATTAACGGTTTAGTCAGCTCTGTTGGTCTGTTAGCAAAATATCTCCTGGATCACTGGATGGAGTTTCATGAAACTTTTAGGAAATGATCATTGGGTAGACATTTATAAGTGATTAACTTTTGGAGCTAATCCAATTCAAGACGGCTGCCACAGCTAATTAATGTTTGCAAACAAAATCTGTCCTATAACTCTTTTAATTTAACAGATACTGGGTTAAAATTTGACGTGGTAGTGGTTGAGAGTCATGCACAACATAGATTCTGAGCGTGACATCTTGCAATAACGCATGAATTTGCACATAACATTTTGCTGGTTTGATCAAACCGACAACAACATTAATTTTAATCTTTACTGGAAAAGTCACAAGCGATATCTGTCCCTTCGAAGAATTGCTGAGACTTATAATAAATAATGTTGTTAAACTCTGATCTGAAAGGCTAAATATTTCCCGTCTCCTTCATCATCACCTTGAGTTCCCACTGAAATGTGAAAATCTAAGCTGAGATGTGTCTTTTCTCAAGATCAAACCCTTTAAACAAACAGGTTTTTTTTTCAGTTTCCAGAGAGCAGAGTCAGTTTTATGATGTTTACGTGCGCGCTCCTCCAGTCTGCCTTGTGCACCTCCAGTGCAAGCTAAATGTCCGACCTATATTAGAGATCTTTCATCTCAGGCAGACGTGTTTCCCATGCATGTGATGTTCTTTAAAGCTGTTAAAGGGCGTTCTCGGCCTTCGCAGGAAAACCTTCTGACAAGTGTGAGAAGATATTCTCCCCAACATGAAAGCTAGCTAAAATGTGCTCTGACAGAAAGCCTCCTGAGTTTTTTCTATCTTTATTTTTAAAACTAGCTGTTTTTCCACTTAAGACTTTATATCCCTAAGTTTATTATCACCACAGACTCCTTACCAGCCAGGCTTTTTTTTTTTGACACTTTTGCTAAAATACGTTTGTGCAGTAGCTGGCAGCTTTCCCCTCTGAATCTGTAAAACTCCTGAACTGAATAAAGACTGACTTCACTAAAAAGTAGATCCTTCTTTCGCGGAAAGGCGAAGGAAAAGCAATAATGTTTGAAATATTTCATGAACTTATCGTTACAGCTGATGAATTTTGGGAGTCAAGCCAATTCAAGATGGACACCACAGCTAAGTGATTTGAGGCATCACAAAAACAAATATAACTCAATCCAGCTGAACAGATATTGAGCCAAACTGTGGTGTGGTAGTATCTGAGAGTCCTTCACAATGCATACGCTGAGCCTGCCATCTCATGACACAGCTTGGAGTTTGTGAATAACTTTATTTATAAGGTTTGACCAAAAACAACTACAGCTTTGTCATTTCTCAACATATGATTTCAGTGTAAAACTCTGGCATTAAAGAAGGCGGGCATTATGTACTCCTTCAAGAAATGCCAGTCCTTTAATTAGATTAGGTGACATGTGGTGACTTAAATCCACACAGAGGTTTTCTTCATCTGTTCACCATCTTGTACGACTCAGAGTGCAGCTTCACTCTCATATTTAAACTTTAATTTGAACCATATTGTTTTTGTTCATCTCTTCCCAGTTACAAGTTTTTTTTTGTGTGTGTGTGTTGTATAATATGTTTTTCTGACAAAGTTATAGTACTATAGTGATTATGTCTTACACGTCTTTTTATTTATTTTATTATTTTTTTTGTAAGCCTGACTGTTTTTAATCTCCTCTCAGCTCGTAACCTTCCCCACTGGCAATGTTATGACCTAAATTTTCAAAAATAAACTCAGCAGAGGAATCTACACACACAAACTTTACTCAAACTTCTACAGCAGAGTACTTCTTTGTTTAAACGCTGCCAGTGAGGGAATAGGAGAATAGGTTGTGCTACTCACTCTGTTTGAAGCCGAGGAAGGGGATCCTCTCTATGGGCGTGTCTCGTTCTTTCATGTACTTGTAGAGAGCGACTAAGAAAGCCTGCTCCTCCGCTCGGCTCTCCTCTGATGTTTCCTCGTCGTCCTTCTCCTCCTTCTTCTCACTTTTCTCCTCCTTCTCCTTTCCTCGCTCCCGCTCCTCGGTCGAGGATTTCTTGCCGAGGCCGGAGGGCTTTTGTCTGGCTGACGTGGCTATTTTTCCGTTAGGTACCGTTTTATAGCTGGGTTTAACCTGCGGAGACAGAGAAAACCAAGTGTTTTGATATTTAAATGGGGTCAGACAGCGTTTGGAGTTAAGGGCAAACAAATATTCTTGGAGGCCACTAAGGAGGCCTCTACTATTGATTATCAATGGAGCAGCTCTTGTTGTCGTCACACATTAGGCAAAGTTAAGTGTGACTCCAGCTGTAAGGGAAAACAAACAGCAAATATTGATTTAACTGTGGAAGGTCACAGAATAGCAGCAATGGAAGATTTTTACCTTTCTTTTTGAATATTATACATAATATAGGACAAAAAACATAAATACAGACGCCGCATTATTTTTCGCTGCTATCCAAAATACATTTTGGACAATAATGTTTTTGCCTTACTTAAGTACAACATCTCTAGATAACACATCAAAGTGTGAATAGTAATATGGTAATAAACATTTCTTCAACCAATGCTAGGCCTTTAACTTTTTCGTCTTTCCAGCTCAAATGAATGTTTAGTTTCTTTTTCTAAACTAACAGCTGAAACAGTTCAGTGATTTATCTGTATTTACAGTGCTGCTTCTTTTTAATGGAAACTTTAGAGAAATGAGATAAACATCTTGTTCTTCTGAGGGATCGTGTTGTACTCAATTTTTTAAGACTGTTTCTGTGTTTTGGGGGGAAGGAAAAATGCAAACAGAAAGAGAAAACAGCCTTTGCTTTGGAACAGATGCTAATCCGTCAACAAGGCAGATAAAAAGGCAAAACAAAACTAAGTATATGGTCCTAAAACTGCTTTAGATGTGAGTTCATCACCAGAGAAATACGAGTTCTTTCGTTTTCTTAACTTCACCCATCAATCATTTCAAAAGTGAAAATACCAAATACCTCCTAATTACAGCTCATCACCTGTGCTTCACTTGTAACAGATTACGTCATGTCTTTGACTAACAGGTGGCCTTTAGAGTCACATGATTGTTTTGTGTGCGTACTGATTGTTACACTGCTTCTGTGTGGGTCACATTAGATGGTTTAGAAAGCTGAAGCGCAGTAACCTTGTTCTGAAGCTGAAGATAAAGTGAAACGATGACCTGAAAAGCAAACCAGTTAGCAGCACGAGTTAAGCCTTTGATGGAAAAACGAGAGCACGGACATTATCACATAATGCTCCTCGTACTGTCAGCTTAATTGTGCTGCTGGTTCATACGAGGTCAAATACATGCATAATAATCTGTTTCTTGTCTCCTTTTTTTTTGTTTAATGATACTCACTGCATGTTACGACATCAAAGAATAAACAGGTTTTCTTGACCTATATCAGATGGTGCAGTTTGAAACAATTTACTCTTGTAGTCTTCCAGTCATGTTGATATGCAGTTCTGAAACGCGGGTGCACACACAATGTAAACCAGAGGTGTCCAAAGTAAAGGCCCATAGGCCAGAATTGGCCCACCAAGCCATTTGATTTGGCCCGCTTGTTATCTCCTCTAGTCCTATGTAAAAACACTAGATTCAATTATAAAACATCTCAGTCCGGGACTGACGTGTGTTCTGACCCCCAACTTCTGATGTAAACAAAGCCTTTTTATCTGCATGCTAAAACTGTTAGACTTCTTTATCCCAAATGGCTCCTCCATTAACGTCACCATTGTTTTGGTAAGTAAATAAATAACTATTCACAAATTTTGAGGAATTCATTTGTTACTTTATCATTTTTTTTACCCGTCTTTATAACATTGCAATGAGTACATGTAATATATTCAAAGTCCTCGTTTCCCTCCTTTTAGATTGAGCAATCAGCAAAGTTTGTTGTGTGTTATCTAATCTCACCTTGGTTGTAGTTTTACTCTCTGGACTTGAGGGGTCCTGAGCTGCTACAGCTGTTGATCCCTGGCTCGACCCTGAAGAGCCTTGACCCTGGGAGTCCCTCCTCTGAGAGATGGACAGCTTCTTCTTTCGAGGTCGTCCCTTCAGGTTAGGAGCTGAGGGAGAGAAAAAAGTGAAAGGGATTTATTCATTTGGGCTGCAAATCAATGCACACACGAGGACGACAAAGGGTAACATAAATAACTCACTCAGAGTTGTATGATTCTCACCTAATTGTAGCAAAACTGCTGTTGTTTTATTCTGAATAAACTCTATTACACAGGAAGAATATAAAAACAACAACAAACATTTATGGACAGAAATGAATTTCCTGTAAGGGAATGTTGCCTTTTTAGCTGAAAAGAATTGAGGCAATGACAGGAACATTTACGATCTGGAAAAGGAATTTCACAGGCCTGCTAGTCTGCAGCTAATTATTTCTAAACTGGATTAGTGCAACATTGTGCTGAATAGGGTAACAGGCTGCCAAATTGTTCCAATGTGCTAGTAAACATTATCCTCAAGTTTCCTTCCAGACGATAAAAAAAAAAAACTCCATTAACTTTTCAACAGTCTTTAGGGCATCAAAACAGTCTAGCAGTCAGTAAAATAATGCAAATGACAAACTGGTTAAACAACAAGCCATAAGAGGAACGAAATACCCAATACAGACGTCACAAAAAACTCATGACACGACAAATATGTATTTTGTTATTTTTCTTATTATCTCATCATAAAAACATTAGTCTAAACTGCAGCAATTCAGGGTCAACTTGGCTCTGTATTTGGTTTTGTGATTAGTTTCCACACAAAAAAAACCCCAACACAGCTAATTAAAAACACATGAACCTGCCTGATAGGAGCTCTTTTGTTTGAAAGGCTGGCAGACATAATTGCTCAGTTCACATTACACATACAATAAAGTATTTAGACCCTCCAAGTCCTTTTGAACACCCACGCTTATGTCAACCAGCAATTGTAATGTAACTTCTTGGCAGACTGCCTCGAATGAATGCAACAACGCCAACAGAGATAAGCTCCAAGGAGAGAAACGGAAAGAAGAAGAAAAAAAAACTTCAAATAATCTAAGTTTAGTCACGTACATTTCTCTGTGTCAACGTTCTTTCTCTCCATCTGCAGTGACAGTTTATATCTCATCCAAGGTTGCTCCGTGCCAAAACGACTCTGATTATTTTTGTCAAAGCAATTTCTCATCAAGTAAAATGTTACAACAACAACAGAGCTGAATGAAACTTGGGAGTCATAAAAAGGCTAAAATGCTTGGGACTCGGCAGCCTATCGCTTTGTGTTGTTATTATCGCAACAGTGGAAAAAACAGTGCGGGGAAAATTCCAAGGACATTGGTTGTGCATTTGTCATCTCTTCGGAGCTGTAAAAACAAGTTTTCAACACTGTAATCTTCACTTAGAAAGCTCTGGGTGTGTCCCTCCCTCCTTTGGGTTCTCTACTCACTGTTTACTCTGCCTCCTTTTTTTAGTCAATTGACTCATTTGGTTTCACCAATTATCGTAAATCTGACTGCCTAATCATTTACTTGTGTTTCCTGTGAATGGTTGAGATGCACAAGCACGTGTGTCCAAATATTTGTAGCCTGATCGCATTGCAATGCTTTCCTAAAGAAATGCACATCACCCACCACTTTTCTTGACAAAGTTTTAAGCTTAGATCACCTTAATTTTGAAAAATCTGAGTCAGACGCAATGTAGGGAAACTTTATGCGATCTGTTAGTGTTCGCAATATGTGCTGTGAATTACTTTCAGCTACTGCCACATCAGATTCTAGGTCAATATTTGTTAAACTGACTGAGTTCCAGATTTTTTTTTGGTGTGTTTATTAAGGTTGATTAGCTGTTGCGGCCACCGTGAATCGGGTTGATTCCAAAAATTATTCAGTTGTAAATCTATATTTAGTAATAACATCCTGACATTTTCATTAAAAATTCACCCAGCGGTTCTTGAAATAGTTTGCTACCAGACAAACACACACTTCAGGTAAAATCTAACAAGAAGTATCTGGTAACTGCATGCCAGATTCACTTCATTCAAACAGAAAACATATGCAGTCTTGCAAAGCCCAAACATTCAATAAGCTATTTGCTTGCGGTGTTTAAACTGAAATTTTTGTCCTGGGTGAGGTCACACACGGAGAGCGATTCTGTTTTTAGTCCAATCACTAACCCACCCTGACACCCAACTCTCGCTTACATAACCTGCCTGTCTGTTTACATTTTTCATCAGGTTAGACACTGCTGAGTAAGAAAATGGTGCAATTACTGCAGAAAAACACTGCTGCAACACAGCGCCGGGGCACAGAACGAGCTTGGTTTCATCAGCTCGGTGATGGAGGAGGAGACCCAGAGGATATTTAAGCTAATATTACAGTGAACCTGGGTTCAAAGGTGCAGTCGTGTATTTTTGTAGAGGAACACCGAAAGGCGCAGGAGGTCAAGTGGAGGCACCGTTCTGCAGAAGATGTGCTGATCTGTTCCCCACGTGGAAGGATTGTACATAAGGGAGGAGTCAGAAAAACCAAACAAACTCTCAACGGATTGATTTCCTCAAACAGAAACACGGACTTTTGCAGTCTGAAGGAAAACAAAGCCGACATCACAAGACAATGATTCTGCAGGCCCCATGGAGAGGTGGTATTTTTATCACTCTGTGGGCATTAGGTGTTTCTGTCTATGCACTAAAAAAGATCAGCTATGCATGAAGAACACTTCCCTCTTCAGACTAAAAATAACCGCCTACAGTCACTCACTAAGTGATCAAGCTGCTGTGTAATTCTTCTGCTTCTCATTAAGTTAGTTATTGCACAGTTTGGGGTTTTCTGTTTGTCTTGGACACTAATATGATGTGATGACAAGCCTTGAACTGGCTCTGGTTTGGATCGTCACAAAAACCCAAAGGAACACTTGTTACAAAAAAATGAGCAACTACAATAACATGCGCATCACCCAAATGGCGGGGTTGTAGCCGTTTTGGTCGAACCTCATTATTAATGACTGCATGTGATATTGGTCTCAGGGGTTTGACTATCGTGCTTCGTCAAAAATCAGGACAGCTCCAGCAGAGAGATGTAAAAGGTTTCAACTGATTCTCTGACGTCTAAATGCTCTTGGCTTCTATTAGCTTTAAAACAAGGCTGTGTTTAATAATTTCACCCCCTCAGAATCAATTAAATACAGAAGTAATGCCATTCTGATGATGTCAGTGATAATGGAAAAACTCATTAAGGACAGCTCAGGGACGGTCCTGATAGTTCTCTGCTTCAACAGCAAAGAGCCACAGGGAACTAATAAAACGGCCTGATTGACTGGGAGACTGTTGGGAAAACTGCGTCGTGTAAGAAAAATTTTACTGATGGACGCCTTCCATGATAAATCTACATTTTCGTTTATTGAACAGTTCAGAAAAAAATACCCTTTAAGTAAAGATAAATGTGTGGATAATGTGCTTTTTGTCATCTGCATGAGTTTGGCAAACAGAAAAAAAAAAGATTTTGAATCTAAAAATACTTTGAAGTTCTTAAGCAGATTTGCAGCCAGCTCATTCCTTCGTTCTTGGCACAATACTTGCCGTGAGTGAAACAATCAGCTGCAACTAAAGATGTGTGCAGCCTTTTTGCATTCTGCCACCCTAGTCATATAAATCAATGGATGTCAAATTGAATCAGTCAGAAAAAAAAACAACAGCTGCTCAGAACAGAAAGATTTTAAAGCCATCTAAAAGCATTTCTTGAATGAATGCGTGTCACCCGCCACCTTTTTATGCCAGAGTTTAAAACTACGATCATCTTGTGCACAAGTCAAATTTGAGATGTTTCGGTCAAACCTTGTAAACAAATAAATCTCATCCCAAATTATTTGTGGTGATCAGCTGAAGTTTTAGCACCAACACTGTGTTCATTTTAATCAAAATGTCTGATTTATGACCTAGAAATCCAATAGTGAAAATATAATACTTTTGTTGTTCCAAGCTGAACTAATAATTTGAAGCAAATTAAACAAAAAACCTCACAAACATTGATTTTTTTTTAATCCTTTTTTTTCTTAGAAGCTTATGGCAAGTCCTTGAACATTTCAAAGTGCTTTGATCACCAGAGCTGATAGTTCCTTGAATTTGATTTCCTGGTACAGTTTTCAAAGCTGAATTTATGTTATTGTTAGACAGTACCATGACTCTGAATACAGGATTTTTTAAAACAAAAATAAATAAATAAATAAATAATTACAAACAAAATAAAATAATAATAAAAAAATACAAGCTACATTTTTCATATCTTCACCAAAATTAAAAAGTACAATCTCCAGCCTAACAAATATTAAATGAATTTCAGAATTTTTTTTCCCAAAGCACCAGGTTTTAGCCAATCAAAACCAGCGGCTAATCTTACAAACAGGAAAAGAGGTCAGATATGTGCAAAGCTTTGATCTTTTAAATCAAACTTTGAATCTGGCATACAGACAGTTTTTTTTATTCACTGAAACCTTCAGGGTTATCTCAGCCTATAAAAATAAAAAAATAATAAAATAAGTCACAAGGTCAAAAACAGAATAGGAAGGGGGATTTATTCAAGTTACATTTTGAAGATAAGGATGAAATAGTTTGTCTTGCTTTTAATCTTTAGGTAAGAAATGATGCCAGTGAAATATATTGGGTGTAACACTAACAGGGCTTGCTCACTATCACCGTTTCTGTTCACATATCTTTCTACACCAAAAACTGAGTGAAAATAGAGGAATGTTGCTTTAAATAATGCAGCTGCAGGGAGTTATCAAAATGCATTATCTCCCATTTTTTCCACCCTAAAAGACTTTCTAGTGTATTCTGGACTAAAGAAGATAAGAAAAAAAAAAAGGCATTAAAGCTCCTTATGTTAGCATTTAGAGAATGTGATCGGCTCGTTTCAAATTATTTGACACAGTTGGGAACCTTCTTGGGCTAAACAGACAATTGTTGTGTTTATCAGAGCCAAAAGTTATTAGCCTTTTCTCTTTTCTAAATTCTGATTTTATTTCTCAAGACACTGTTTTCTTGGTTCATTCATCAAAACCCAAGTGACTGCATATCCGTTTGAAAAGAAATTGTCATCAAAGCTGCCAAAAAGGAAGTGAGATGATATCTCAGCACCAGTTTTGTGCGTTGATGTCAAACTTGGCGTTTGGACTGTGCACCCTGTTCTGAAAAAAAGGAAAACAAATAAAAAAACAAAACAGATTGTTTAAAGTAGGACGCTGCAGTACCAGTGCATCAGCACTTACAGCCACACAGATGAAGTCGTCATGGTGACGGGGCCTCTCTGAACTGCTTTAGCCCCCCTTCAGTCTCCAAATTCAGCTCTATTTATCTGCTGTTCACCTGCCAATATGCAGAATTAGTAAATATTAGTCTAAAGTGCCCCTGTGCTCTTTCTAATTTAAGTTCTAATGATTTACAATTTTTCTATCGCCCGCCACCGAAAGGTGAATGTTTTTGCCGGTGTCTGTTTGTGCTGGCATTCGAGTGTCTGTTAGCAAAATATCTCGTGAACCACCAGAGATATTTCAATGAAAGCTCCAGAAAGTAATGGCTGGACCAACATTTACAACTGACTACATTTTGAAATCAACAAAGATCATAATGGTTGCCAGAACTGAATGACCTTCAAAAACACAAAAATGGTTACAATTCTGTAAATTCTACATATACTTGTATAAATTTTGGTGTAATAACAATTGAGACTGTTCCCCAATTCAAATGTCAAGTGCTGCTCATTGCACAAGATCTTTACTTAAAACTTTAGCATTAACTACTGGGGTCGATCGTGTCGGTCTCATCAAAATATCTTGACTGAGCTTTGTTTAATGTTTTCAGAAAGTAATTATAGGTAAGTCTACAACTGATGGAGTAAATCCAGTCCAAGCTGTTGAAAAACTGTAATGATGCAACCGATACACCAACGAGTTCTAAAATATTGAGCTCAGAGAAGTCCTTCTACTTCAGCTCATTTTGAATAAATGAAACCACTGATCTGCCTCGTCAGATGTGACATAACGTTCATCCAAGCTGTAACTGGCTGACTGACTGAATGCCCTGGGAGAAAAAAATGTCACAACTACAGATTCACGAAACAAAACTCCCACTTGTGTTTGCACTCAAACTCTCATTTTTTCATAGTTTAACATCAGTTTCTTGTGAACATAACAAGGTCCAAGTTCAAACGGAGAGGTGAAGGAGGAGATGCTGTTAAAGGGAAAACATGTTTTGACATATTCTGTTGTCTCACTTGGATGCAAATTCACCAAAGCCCTGACACCCACTCTGCAATTATGAGTGTAGCTCACAGCCAAAGCTAACACTCGTGTTGCATTGCTCAGCCTTGCTGGAAAAGCACAGAATTCCCCTCAGGACAAATTAAAACACTCTGTAATATGGAACATGTAAAAAAAAATAGTTACCCCTACATAAACAAAAAAATATCTCCCTCAGATTAGAAGTGAAGTGGCCAAGATCAACAGATTAAAAAAAAAAAAACAGTGACTTAACATCCTGCTGATAACACAAACCAGAGCATCAGTTTGTAGGTTAAACAGTACAGAAAAAAAGGACAAAGTCTCATTCCAGCTTTCAGCCAAGTTAAATTCTATAAGGAAGTATCTTTAAAATCAGAGTGAAATAAAAGCACTGCTTTAAGAAATGCATCACCCAGTGCCTTTCACAAGAAAGTTTCAGTTAAAGATGGCTGCCACAGCCATATCGGCTAAACATGTGTCGAGGATGACTGTCAGCTACAACCACACCAAATTTTACCACAATATCTGCATAACTGACTGAGTTATAGTCATTTTTGTATTGGCTAATATTGATTCGATGTGGTGGTCATCTTTAATAGGAGTGACATCAAAATTTAATCAGTTGTAGATGTAAACCCAATGATTGTTTTCTGTAAGTTTCACTACAATACATTCAGTGGTTGATGAGATATTTTGCTAACAGTCAAACAGGATGAACTCCAATAGGTAATGGCAGATATCATTTATATGTTAGCACTCAGAGTATGTGTTGGCAATCATTCTCAGCTACTATCCCCGCAAAATTAAGCTCAGTAGCTATAAAATTGACGGAGTTATGAACATTTGTCTCTTAGCTGTGGCAGCCATCTTGAATGGGACTGACTCCTAAAAAAGGTAATCAGTTGTAGATGTTCATCCAGTGATTACTTTCTAAGAATTTCACTCAAACAGATAGTTACAGTGCAGACAGACACGGGCCAAACTACTGTCGCTCCGCCTTCAGAGGCGGGCGATAAAAACTCCCCCATGAGCACAAACAGGGTACAGGAGGACTTTTAGGCAAACACTGCGTATCGTCATTTATAAAACATCCCGCAGTGACCATCCCCTCTGGAGAATGCAGCAGTGTATCCGCACAAGTGAAAGAGAGTCCTCCACCCTCCCTGCAACACATTTGTAAATGAAACTATGCCTGTGAATACGCCAACGCGTGCACAAAGAGGGCCATTCAGGTCCAACATACAGAGTTACAACACTGGAAATTTACAGCAAGTCATAAAGCATAAAGCAGCAGACTGCGCTTCAACTCGGCGATTTCCAGAATGAAAAACTAAGTTTACCATATAACCGAAGCAAATACTATCCCCTAAAACACAATAAAAATTAATTCATAGGGAAGAACAACAATAACACCTGCCAGGATTAAACAAAAGAAGCAGTAAATAATGAATAATCCATGACAAATCATGATACCAAACACCCTGCAAAGGAGCTCCTGAGGCATAAACTCTAATCTGTAGAGCAGCGGAGCATTAAACGTGTGATCAGTGAAGTGATATTACACTTTGGTGGAACATTTTAACTCCACTGGCGGCACAACGAAGTGACAGGGGGAGCTCCAAAGCAGTAAGGCAACAGACCCAGAGAGAATACATTAAATATTATTCCTCTGCCAGCAGTGACAGGCAGAAACGTGTCTTCACTATACAGAAAAAAGCCAAGGGGGTGGAGGGATTTCAAGTGTGTGCCACTAAAGAACGGCACAGATCTGACCACAAATACATGGTTTAAGTCTGGTTTTTGTAGATTTATAGCACATAAAAGGGTTCTCAACTCAGTTAAAGAAGCTCTACTGACCCGATCACAAACAGATGAAAATAAAAAAGGCAGATGATTGTTTATTAAGCTGGTAACAAAAAGACATCCGATATTTTCACTTACTATTCAAAACTTGCGTTAAATGTTTTCTAAGAATCGAATCTCACCAAAATATTTCATTTTTCACTGTTTTAAATCCACACGAAAGAGAAAAAAATAGTTTTCTCATAAACCAAGCTTGCCTTTAATTATTAATAATTTTCATGATTCTGCTACCATGAATAGGCAGAGATAAATGTTCGACTCATTTCTGTTTTGAGTTTGTATTTCTTTCTAGTTTTCCAAGGTGTTTATCTTTATTTAAAAACAATTTCACAATTAAATAGCATCTTTAATTCCTTCAAAAGAATTTTATTTTTGTCTTCCTTTACTACTTTTAGCCAGTCTTCTGCAACATTTAGCATTTAGCAAGCCTTTTGCTACCCTTTGCCTACTTTTAGTTAACATTTTTACCTTTAGCAGTCAGCTACTTTTAGTTTTTAGCTAGTGTTTTGATACTTCTAGCTAGAGTTTTGCTCCTTTATGCTTTTTATTCTTTTAGGCCTAAAAATTCAGCTTCTTTAACAATTTTCAGCCAAGTTTACAGAGCATTTTTTGCAGAAAATGTAGATTCTGTGGTCAATGTTTGATTATCTGTCTTATTGAAGTTTGTACAGCTTGGTGTAACTGGAGACAAAGGAAGACAGAACCTGTTTGAGTTCAGTGCAAAAGTGGGAAAAGTGTTTTTTTATGGCAAAATAAGGGCACAGGTCTTAGTGAAGGATGTGCCCTCTTGAACGTCTCTTCCACAAAAAGAAATGGTATAAAAACAACACATATTTGATCATTTGTAAACATGTAGTGAGAAAGGTCAAAAAACCCATTAATGCATCAGAAAATGAAAAGAAGAAGTAAAAAGAATGTGAGTACAGGATTCAAAACAAATATTTATAAAGGATATATATTTAAAATTTTTTGTATGTGAAGTTGCTTCCTTGTGCTCTGTGGCCACCGCCGCCTTTCACATGCTAATATGAGCCGTTTTTGAGATTCTCACTCTTTTCTGTTCCTGCGCTTGAGGCAGATGCCAGCAAAGAGTCATTTAAGAGACACACTAGGCGCTTTTCCACCGACAAGAACGGCTCCACACCGCACCACACTACACGGCACCACACCGGCCCTGGTGGTTTTC
>JAVKLF010000073.1:11463861-11477277 GCA_034783495.1 Millerichthys robustus | reverse complement strand
ACACACACACACACACACACACACACACACACACACACACACACACACACACACACACACACACACACACATGTTGACTGAAGAGTGCCACATGTAAAACAGAGTCACAGTTACATAATGTGGAGGATTTGCTAGAAACGGGATAACCTTCAAACGCTTCCACATCATTTGTACTGACAGACTGCTGCAACATCTCAGTAGGACTGTTTTTTTTAATACTGTTTTTCAATTTGGCTTTTGGAGGAAGGGAGCGGAATAGACAGAAGGAGGGAGGGAATGGGGGAGGAAAGAGGGAGGAAGAGATGAAAGGGAGCAGTGGATAAGCTTCAAGGCTTATCCTATTCATTACTGGAGGGGGAGAAAAAAAAATCACAGCATCGACCTATAAATAAATGAATGCCAGGATAAACATGGAGCCCATACATCAATAAAACATATGTATTCTAATAGATCACGCTCTACTTACAGTTGATGGGATTGAGTCAGCCAATGAGCCCAATCATAGGGACTTTATTACTTTGAAAAGGTACACAGCGTTAAGCCATGGTGATTATAAATAATCACCATTCTCCAAACAAAATAGGCCAATGCATACTTTCATCTTTTTGTTCTTTTTTCCTCGTTCTCACGCTAATTTATTCAATTTTACTGGATTCAAGATGTTCATTTGAAATTCTACAAATCATTTTAAAATACATAATCAGCTCTTTGCTTTTTTTTTTGTTTTTTCTTTCACTGTTTTCATCTAAAACTAGAAGAAAACTATAACAGATTTGTAAAGTGAAACAGCTGCCAGCGGTGTCACAACATCCTTGGAAAAAAACTAGGAACATCCATCACAGCCATCAAATGCAGCATAATCCTCCCTGCGCTGCCATTGTGTTTGAGCAGCATAACAGGGATTTTTTGACGTCACTTAAGTTACACAAGCTCTTTTCAGGAACAACAACTTGCAACAGGCCTCTACCTGCAGAAAGACAACACTAACCCGGGAAACCAGCTAAAAGACTGCATTCACGAGGTGTTTCTACGCTAGACTCACTGCCAGAGGCAGACTTTGTAAACAGCGTTTACTGTTACACAGATGACTCAGACTTGCTCGCTCCAGGTTGCAACATGCTGTTCTGTAAAGATTATTAGGAACATTCAGATTTTTTAAATGACAAATCATGTCTGAAACCCTTTAAAAAGACATTCTCTTGCTCTGTCTTATACTGTAAAAAAGTTTTAAGAGGTACAAACTGGTTCTCCTCAACAGAGGTTCAATAATTGACAAGTATGCTAATAGAATAATCACTGAAGCCATGAATGAGGTCAAGCTGGCCTCCTTAGCTGAAGTATCAAATCAGTAATTACACCCTCCACAGTTTATCAGGTTTTCAGATTAGACAAAAGTGCAACGTTCACATTTTGTTCCTCCCTTTTATCTTAAACTCTAATAATACCCTGCCAAAGTATTTCTAACATCAAGCCAGAATAGTTTCTCATGCATCAGCTTTATTTTTGTTTGACGGAGTTGTCATCCTATGGCACCGAAATGGCTTGTAAGAGTCGATGTGACATAATTCCTTAATGATGCATTTAAAAAACAGCCTCCAACCTCCTTTATTTAAAGGTCTGCTCCTGAAAACCACCGTGTTCAGAAAACACTGTGCAAAATGCTGACAGAAAACCCGAGAACGAACACAATAAATGCTCTAAGACGTGACTGATCTGAATTAAAAGGGCTCCTGTTTGGCAGGCGACACTGAAGGCTTGGATGTTGGAGTTTCCATGAATGCAGCCACAGGGTGAGCCTTTGAAACAGCTGTGATAACATGTGATGACAGCTTGACAATAAAATGGTGACTGAATGGTTTACTGTTGGATCAGCTGTGTCAATGAATTTTCTTATGTTTCTGTAAAGACATTTTAATACCCAGGTTAAATTGAATGAACAAGATCAAAATAAATGGAAAAGCATGTGTCACAGTAATAACGCCACGTCACCTTCTGCAGTTTCCGAATTCTTTAGCGAAAAAGAAAAATCGGAACCTTTTATCATTTGATCAAACAGCCAACAGCTTTAACCCCTCAACTGAGTTATCAGATCAACCCAGCAGTTCTTAATGTGTGGTAGTGGCGCATGCAAATGATACATTAGACTGCTATCAATTTTAAATTACATGCTTGTTTACATTGGATTTATAGTTATTTGCAAGCATAAATAACAGCAGCTACCTGTGGAAATCTGGCGAATAAACATTTAATGTAAAGAACATGACGTAGGTCTTGGCTCAGACTATATGTTATTGACTTAGTCAGAATTTATCTCCATTTCTTCAAACTGAGGTCATTAGAAAATATCGTAAGATATTGTTTCTGACCTTACCACACTTCAAAAGATTTTATTTAGCCCTTTTAAAATATATGATTTTCTATATCTCAGTTGATAAGTAAGAAAAATGAAATGTCTTATTCAACCAAGAAGTCCTTCTAATACTGAATCAAAATGTTTGTTTTTTTGTTGAAACAGCACTCTGGCATTGATTCTGCCTCCACATATTGGGTACATCAGGGCAATGAAACAGAAAGAAAGTGAATGAGGCTATTTTCGGTTATGTGTTGTGCATGAGTACAAAAGTGCAGAGCATTATGTTCAATCTTTTTAAAACTGAAACTTCTTACATGACACAATGTGTACACTAAGCAGCCATAGAGCAGATGTTCAGTTTATATTCACTTCATGTCCCAATTCTAAAAATGTGACTATACAGCCGTAGCATGTGCTCTTTTCTCCTCTAAAATCCTCCCCTAGCCTCTGTACAGCACAACATATGGACAATGAAATATTCATGAACTGTTGGTTAACACAAATCTGCACAGGAGATGAGAAAACATGAGCTTAGCAAGCAATTTGCCCATTACATTAACAGACGGGGCTGTCATGAGACGATATTGGCATATGCATATTCCCTCTAATCAGATTTCCTGTTTAAAGAGCACAGAGAAAGTGGTTCAAGTTGTGGAAACAATGACATCATGCTGCATGTTCTTCTGGTGACCCAACCCAATCAAGCTTGTGAGATTCAGATATTTTTTTAATACATCTCAGACTTATGGTTTTGACACACTCGCTGCTTTTAAATGCTTCATGTCCTCATTTCTTCTTCTCCTGTCTGTTTCAGTATCAGAGACATGCTGAAAGACACTCATGAAAACGGCAAACTGAGCCGCAGATGTAGCAAAACTGCTACAGTATAAAAATAGACTGCAAATTTCTGTTTGTGATCAGTGCATCTGGACAATGTTAAAATGCTGCAACAATAAACTGCTTTTTATTCTTCTCCCTCTCGGGAGGATTACTAAAAAGGATTCCTAAGGATTGTGCTAAAAAAAAAAAAGATGTTTCTTTTTATTTAAAAAAAATCAAACTAACACTGAGTCAGATATTTCAAACAAAGCAAGCTGAGCTGAGCATATAGTTTCTGTGCCAAAGAATAAGTCTTTAAGAATATAGGACAAATGAGCGAGAAAAAGAGGAGGAGGGTAGCTTTGCCTCAAACACTGCCTCACTAACTTTTAAAATACTGTTATTTTAAACTCTGCACACAAGACGTATTAGGTTTCTGACAGAGATGGGGCAGGGAGGGGCGGGAAAGCTCTGGGAGCGAAACTTCAAGGAGAATTAAAAGAAAAATGGAAAAAATGCTGCTTGTAATATTTTCCAAACAGCGTGGCCGTTTGGTTTAAATACATCATCATCCTATAGCACAGTTTGGCAGCGCTTCCATATGCTGTTTGTGGCACATTCTGCTCCGTACCCCTGCCAAATTATGGTGTGTAATACTCAACATAAAAAAAGCAGAAAAAAAAGAATGATCTGTTATTCAGAACTTGCAAAGCCCACTCAAGCTATTTCTAGGGTTTTTATCACTGCAGAAAGCCCCTGTAACGCCAATATTATTACAGTGCAGTATGTCCCACCTTTGTTATTCTTAGGTTTATATAAGAGATTGATTTTCATTCTGTGTGTCAGTGAGAACGCAATAAGTAAAAAATATTTGTACCAGCGCAGTCTAAAACACGATTTATATCTCTCGTTAGGCTTTTGCGTGGCTGTAATATTACATTCCTTCTGGCAAAGACAAGAAATTGAGGACAAAAAGTAGCATGGGTATAATCAATCCATGCTGGCAAAGAACGCATGATAATTATAAACAAAAACTGTGTCATTCCCCGCGAGGAAAGCAGCTGCTGGGGTGATGGGCGATGCTGAACATGAATATAGATTGTTGGACTTAAGATTTAAACTGATGCAACCGCAGTTTTACTCGAGATACTTCAGAAGAGAAAGGGCAAAAAAAAGAAAAATGAAGCAAAGTATGCTAAAGTTGTTCCATTGGGGAAACGCTTTATATTTTTCCCAGTGAGCAGTCAAAAAAAAAAAACATAGAAAAAAAATTAAATCAAGAGAGGAGCCAGAGAATGCAAATGTTAGAAAACATCCCAATGTCAGTTTTTTCAAATATCGTGCAGCCCTAATTTCACTACTTGTTGTTTTTTTTATCTGTTTGCTATATTTTACACTATACGGTGAACTAAGCTCGCTGATATTCATGTTTGAGCTTTCTCCTCTGTACCCCCTGAGGCGACTTGACACAGTTTTATAATTTAGCCGGGGAAAGATGAACGGCTTTTACAGCGACCAAATTTGTCTGAATCTAAAAGGTCAAAATCAGTTTTTAACTCATTAACATTTCACAGATGTGCAGCATTGCTTCTGATGTGTCCACAGTGGTGATATTTATCCTAATAGAAGGTGGATTTAATATGTTTTTGCATCCAGCCTGTAAACAGCGGGATGACTTTACTCAGCAGCTGTGTCTAAGTGTGCAAACATTCACGTGTGTGTTTGGGCCTGTAAGTAAGACGCCCTCGAGGCCTTATTCACCTGCCAGAGTGATGTAAATTACTTAGCTCTGCTGTTTTGAAACAAATCACAATCAAGTCTCCGAGCAGCAATTCTGGCAGAAATAAAAGTCTGTTTCAAACCGAGCAAACCTTCATATAAGGAACATTAGAAATCCGGCTGGCTTAGAAAGAAGGAAAAAAGAAGCAGAATTCCCTTCAGCTATGAAAATAAACCTTTAGCTTAAATGTGACTCACAGAGGAATGGCATCATTGAGCCAAGCGAATGAGCAACAGCAGCCACAGGATGTTGGCGTTGCTATTCATAACTTTTTTTTTTTTCCTATGCCTAAAACCGTTTTCCCTTCTGGTCTCACCTCTGCTGCTCTCTTAAAATGCAATTACCTCCTGGCAAATTTACAGGAAAAGAAAAACAATGACTTTTGACCAGAGGAGCCATTATAGCGAATGTCACACTGATTCCGTAACAAGAGCCTGCAGAGATACCAAGCAGTGGAAAAATATACAGATAGATGAATTGCATTATTCTTTTGTTTTAGCTCTGGCTTTAAAAAAAAAGAAAAAAAGTGGGAGAGTTACGGGTGGCATGAGGAATGGCAGATAAAACATGTTCCAGCACTTTCGCAACTCTTCACTGGAACCACAAAATCCTTTTCAAAGGTGTGACTGATGAGTATTTCAACAGCAGTTACTGTGAATTATAAACAGAAAGTCAAAAATAATCTGAAACTACATTAAAAATCAAAACATGAACTGGACTGAATGTTTTCATGTTTTCATAATCAGAAAACCCAAAAGATCGCAATGAAAAGGTGTGACGACTTAATTTATTTTGAAGAGAGGAGGAATAGAATTCTGGTGTAAACACAGAGCTGAACACACAAATCTATCCTCTCCTCTAAGATTTATTCAGAATGAAGGAATATAATATATGTATGTATAATATATAAATATAACAATGCAGTCAAATGAGGTATATTTTAAAGCTTCAGGACAAAGTTCTTAAAAAAAACTGTTTGCCTAATAAATTGTTTACGTCTTAACCTAAAAATATAGTTTACATTTTGAATAAAAACTACAATATTGGCAAATAGAAGGGTCAAAATGAATGAAGCTGAAACATCAATTTTCTTTCCTTGCTAAATCCTAATGCCTACATTTCCCACAATGCAACAGAGCATGTGGGTTGTGATATAAGCAGCCATTAATGTAATGCAATCTCACTTCCTGTTGATTTCTATGATTTAACACTTGTACCTAAAATGACTGTTAACGTTTTATATATACCACTTCATGCTGTTGCTTTATCACATTTGACATTTTATTTTGACAACTTACTCGAGTTCACAACCAGCCTGAGTGATTTATTGATTAATCAGAGTCATTTACAGCTCCTTGTTATTGTCTTTTAGTTCTGGGCAGGATGTTTATTACTGGCTTTTTTTTACCTTTTACTATTATTAGTGTTATTCTTATATAAGGAGCTGATGACTGGAAAAGGATGTAGATAATCATCTAATTAGTTTACAGTAGTTTCAGTCCTTAAAGTGCAATAATGCTTTGCCGTCACAACTAAGGTTGCTTTGCTTAGAGAGATTTAAAAAAACCCAACCTACAACTACAAAAGAACTGTTGAGCTCAGTTTTTCCCATCCTAACACCCCCACATGTGTATTTATTAGATTGAATATGTAACCACAGTGACTCAAGTGATGAAATTATTTAAAGCACTTCCTTTATAAGAAATATAGACTGGTAAAAAAACACCCAGTTAAAAATAAATTGGGTGGTGTTATAAGTTATTTAGAAACCAACCTTCAGAGTTTTGGCTTTATATAATTACATTATTGAATGTTTACGTTTTTAAGACAAACATGAGTTTTTCACTTAAAGATGACTTAAACATCTGGGTAACCATATGTCAGAGTTTGAGGTTAATCATATTCAGAATGTTAGCAGGTCAGGAAGAAAAAAAACCCAATTTGGATGTTTCAAAAGGCAACCCTTCAAACGCCATAAACAACTTCTGTAACAGCTGTTGCTGATGAGGTCACAGGTAAACATTTCTCCAGCTGCCAAACTCACCGAACTCGTCACAGATGCTCTCATTCTGCAGCAGGGTGGGGTGTTCGAAGGTGTCACGGCAGTACAGGATCCTCGTGCCGCCACCCAACGCAGCAATGCCGCCCAGCGCCAGCACCGTGTGGTCTATGAGAAGCGAGGACGGCTGCTCTCTGAGCCGCACCAGAATCGAGCGGTAACGGCAATACTGCGGGTAACTGAGGACTAAAACCTTCCGGCCATCCTCCTCCTGGCCTGCAAAACACAAAATAATTCAACAATCAGAAAAGATTTCACGTCGTTTAATTTATTGAACTGGGAATGTGTAAGGGGAAATAGGAAACAGGCATTTTTTTCTGTCCAAGAACTTCTGTAAGTTTTGTAAAGATGGGCACTTAATTTTACAGGACACATTTATTCATCCATCTCTCTCCAGGTTTTATGACTCCAGTCTCTCTTACAGATCATCATTTGCCTACTGTTACTTTCCAGCACATCTACTATCAATTTGGTGCCAATACAAGCTGCCATGAACGTAACAATTGTGACTTTTAGTCAGTTTTGACAGATTCACGATCAATCTGAGAGAAAAAAAACTTTTCAGTTATTCCTAGAGGGCTCTGCATGTTTGCGGTTTTGATCTACAACCAGCAACTTCTACATTTCTGCCTCTGCTATAAAACCATCATTAATCTGTTTTAGTATCTTATTTTTTTTATGAAACTATTTGGAGGAAATGCATTACACCAAGGAAGCAAGACACTCACACTGCTGTTTCTTGTGCCTTTCACATCCTTTCTTTGTAGCAATAATACATTAACTGACAGGACACTCTTCTATACGTGCTGTAAAAAATGTATTACGTTGTTAAGCTGTGTGTTTGAAACGCATGACCTGTGTTGCTCTCGTCGTGACAGGAGGAATGTGAAAACGGCTCAAGGAAAGATGGTATTTTCCTTGACTAAAACGGGCTAATTCACACACATACTTACCAAAGTAAAACAAAAATTATAATTTTAACTCGTTTCACAATTCATCTTGCTTTGTTATCAACAATTTAGTTTTGGTTGTAGTGGAATTTACCTCCAAGTCGTGCCTCTGCAACATTTTATTCCAGTGACAGTGTGTTTATTTGACTAATAAATTATCATGTGTAACAACTTGCTGGCAAAGAAATGTCTGTCTTTGTTTAGAGAACCTCGGGAAAGGAAGTACACACTGAACCAATATGATAAACTCTCGTAAAAGCAAAGAGAATGAGCTGAAAGACAATCAAACTGTTAATGTTGCACTAACAGCATGTCACAAGGACAGTACTAAATTTGGCTAGCTGATTCTGAAATGTCCAAAAAAGGTCAAATGCAAAGAGCTGTTGAAGCTGATGGGGCTTTTTTCCCCCCTAAATTCAATTTTCCAGTTATTTGGTCAGGACACACAAAGATGAAGGTTTTCCCAATTTATTCTGAGGGCAGAGTAATTGTATGTGTAACATTTGTGAGCACTCTATCAAGTACTTGTTTAGATATTTTGGTTTGGAGCCACAGTGGTGGTCCACCATCCCTGTGCAATAAAAATACCACAGCTTATGGTTTTCTGCTGAAAGTTTATTAGTCCAGGGTAAAATAAACAAGATAAAAACTATCCGAATTGCAGAGTGATAGAGATAGCTACCACACATTGCACACAAAATAATTAAGTCATCACAAGTTCTTAGTTTTATGTGTTCGTGACCTTTACTTTACATAATGGAGAACTAACAGAAAGTTGGGTTTTAAAGTTAAAGGTCAAAATTAATCACCTATGATACAGATATATTGTTTATAAATGTTTACATGCAAATAAATGTTTCTTTGTATCAGGAAATAGTTAAGCGATGCACTTTTGGTTTACAAAAATATGAAAAACTCATCCTCAAAATGTGCAAAGGGTGTGTTTATGTTGGAAAACCTTGCTGTTCCAGTAAATCTGATGACTTTTCTCTGCCTAAACAACACTAAATCTTCCAAAACAAAAACACAAAATTAAAAAGTATCTGACTTTACATAAAACATAACATAGTGAAACACAACATACTTAAATTAAACACAAGCAGTTGGGATTTTTCATGAGCCAAATTCAAACATTTGTGTAACTTATATAGTAGATGATATTTGTGCAAATGACTGCAGATATATCTGAAAAATCGAATGCAGAGCCAAACGTGTACCAGACAATAGCCGACAGTTATTTGGGTGTAGTTTGGGCATGCATTCTGCCTCTAATCTTTTCCATATGAGCTGTTTAGCTGCAACTCAAACACAATCATTTGTCACTACTCAAACAAACAGACTAAAAATGGAAACAAGGTAGCTGCTAGTTCCAAACTTTTGTCCCTTGTCTACAAAGTCTGTACATTTACCTGAATATATTCACATAGATAATCATTTAGTGGTAAGTGTTAAGTTATTTTGTCTCTAAATGTTTCTTATCTTGTTCTTTACAGTAATATTTTGGCAGAAAAATAACAGTACTCAGAGTGTTGCATCAGATTCATATTTTCAATACTTGTTCACTTTGAAAGTGGTGATATTTTGCAAGCGTACAAAGCCGACTACATGGTTCAACAGTTGATGAAGCAGAGTCAAGCAGTCTGAAACACAAGTTTACATGAATTATTCACCACCCTGTCTGCTTTTACAAAGCTCTTGGACATGGCATTCATAAGTATTTCTCCTGGTAAGTTAATATTTCAAGGAGTGGCTAACCAGCAAGTCGTGGCTTTTACTTGCTTCAAGACATGGAATGTTGGGACTGTCAAAATTTAAATTCTCATTTCCTTTAGCATTTTTGTCACAAGGATAGAGGCTCATAAAATTTACTGAAATGTGAAGCAGGAAAAGGACAGGAGGGATGGCATTCATAGCTTATTTATAGCAGCTGCATTCCCAACAATTAGTATAATTAGTTCCACTGTGCTCCGATATGAAAACCACTTCAAAAGAATGATTAAAACCATTCAACCGGCACACAAATGCACACGCACGTACAAAAACAGGCAAATACACAGACACCTTGAGCCACAAAGCCCACAGATGCATTGCCACACATATCCTTACAATCACCCATCTCACACTGCAGAGACACATTTATCCAAGATTGCAGCATTTGTCATACGCAATTACAGCTCAGAGGTATGAAGCAGGCTTTGTTTCCAAATGTCACGGATTTTATTGTGAGCGGTCACCGTCAGACCTGCTCTTTCTCCCGAGGACCCTCACAGCATTTCACTTGATTAGATTCAATTTGGAGAGAGCGCCGTAGGGCATTAATAACTGTACAAAGGCGTTGTAAAGTATGCATGTCAGCGTGTGTGCTTGCGCGTGTCAGTGTATGTAAACTTTAAACATTCCTTTTGTTCTTACAGCCCAGCCTTTCAAAATAAAAGAGGTCCTTTTCTTGAAATAAGCTTTCTAAATGGAGTTGTGGTTGCCTGACTGGAGATCGTTATAAAATCTGTTTCTCCCGCTCAGGAGACCACTGCTGGAAAGGTGAACGATGAAAATGTTGTTGCCTCTGTGTGTCCTGTGTGTTTCCAAACCTTCTCATGAGCTGTAAAACAAATCTTATTCAAACTCTCAGAAAGTAATCCTTAAATATACAACCAAATATAAGGATAAGGATGGCTGCCACAGCTAATTAACATTAAGCAACACAAGAATGACTATAACTCTATCAATTTTACAAATATTGGGCTAAAATTTGATGTCATAGCATTCAAAACACATATCATTGAGTGTGACATTTTCACATTATTGTCATTCAACTCTAACATTTCTCAGTCTGAGATGATCATAGTTCCAAAACTAGCATTAAAGGTGGTGGGCAATATACATGCCTGGGCGTGCACTTCTAATTTTTATTGTCCTCCTCTTTGTCTGTCTTGTATAGTGATAGTGTGGCATGTTAATCAAAGTGCTGTAGTGTAGCAGATTATTTTCAGAACAGGCTGTAAAGCTCCTGACCTCGTAAAACACAACAGCATCAGGGTCATAACTGCTCTACAGGACAGCTGACATTAGAGCACTCAATAAATGCTAACACACTACAGCACATGGTAAACTGAGAAAGAATAGCAACCATTAAACAGTGTGTCGCGTACAGAACACGCTCAGATTAAATGTATTACACCTAATGAGTCACTTCTGCTATTTTACCCTTCAACATAACTCACTGTACTGTTCCTGTCAAAATAATTACCCCAATGACATCATCGTGTTGTTGTCAGGGTTATTTCAGCCTGGGCTTGCACTTCTTAGTACAGAAACACAATGTTACAGAGCAAAGAACATGAACAATAAATAACAATTTAACACCTCCTGTTTGAATTGGACTCCTTTTTTGAACCGATCTGAGTGATTATTGTTTTAAATGCAAGCGACTGTTCCCCTTCGTTTGATAATTCTTGGACACAATCCCACAATCATTCATTTCCCAGCTGTTACAAGGCTGCTCCCAATCATTTTAGATTTGCCTGATTAAGATTGTTTAGGATGACCAGAATACAAAGGAGTAATTTAGAATGTAAAAATGAAGAAGAAATGTTCGACCTCAAACAGTATTTACACTTTGTCTGAAATCCCATTACTTACATCCCCTGCTCTTCAGCATGCCTTCAAGTTCTGCAGAAAACTGTTCAAGACCGAGTAAAGCGAATTCTTCAATTTTCTTCTAAACACATTATAAATGTCATAAATATATTGTTGTAAACGTGTAAAAACTCTCCCAACCATTTCTGATAGCACTGTGGGGCTAGAATGAAATTCAGGTTTCAAGACGTCTGTGTCTCAGGATTTTATGGGATGTGTCTAAAGCGCGGCCCAAAGTCGTCACTTGGCTTCCTTCAGTATAACCCCGCCCCCTGCTGCTCCAGCAGTATATAAACCAACAGCACAGCGACTTCAGGTGGAGCTAACAATAGTTTGCTGTTAGCTAGCTAACCAATTATGCCTCGTAGAGAGATCGCCGCCTGAATAAACTCTATCAATTTTAAATGGTGTGAATGGTAAATAGGAGCCACTACGGAGACATGACCCACAACACTCACCTTTGCGGCGCTCACTTTACTGCAGATAGTTTTACTGACGACCAGGAAATAGTTGGAATTTATAGAGTCGGTTGGTTCGCGTTGCTTTCCCGGCAGTGTTACACTGGAGTAGCACGTTCTGCTGAGTCACTGATCTCTGATTAATAAGTCAGAAATAAAAATAAATACCATTATCACCAAAAGGAGAAAATAACAGAAACTTCAGCAATGTGGCGTTACATTTCTGGAGTTCATCAAACGAGGATATTGATTAATAAAACATTTTTCTCTGACGTGACAAACTCTGAACACATATTTTTGTATACTTTACTCATTTTAAATCACGCGTCAAAGCAGAGAAACCTCTTAAACATTCAGGATGGTGGCCCTCAAGGACTAGCCCTTCTCCTCTTGTCTCACCTGTTCCTCTACTAATTACTAATCAGATCAGCTATGTTCATTTCTACTCTGCTTCTACTATTTCTATTTCTACTACACTACTCAGTTCGTCATCTTCTCTGTTTCTCCTGTCTGGTGTGTTCTTCTTGTTGTTTACTTCTCTTTGGTATTTCATTTTCTGTACTGTCAGCCTTTTACTTTTGTAATTAAAACCCGTATTTTATGTGCAACTAGTCCTCATATCAGTCTGAAACCTTGAATCTTCACTCACCACATTCTGAGACGCTAATCTGAAACAGCATGAGGATTTTAAAGCAGTCAGATGATGTATTTAAATATGAATAATATTAAAGTAAAGTAAAGTATTCATCTCAAAGTAGAATTGTAAAGATGACTCATAGAATATGTCAAAGGCATGTTTGGTTCTTGAGAACCACAAATTGGAAAAAGAAGTCTGACTCTACATGCTGTGATTACAGTGAGGGTCCAGACATTATTTTACAGCTTGTTTAACAAAGTTTGGTTTTGTCTGAAAGTTTCAGCTGGTAAATCTTTCACTGTAGAGTAAAACGTGACAAAAAGACTTCAAGAAAAAAATCAAAAAGGTCAAGTGTTTTTTCTTTCTTCTTTACTGCTTTAGGGGCAAGATGATAATGTTAGGGAAATCAAAGGAAACTTGGATCTAGGCCTAAATTTAATAAATGAACATAACAAGTTGTAACATTTGGTGAAATAAAACTACAACGCAGTCATTTCTTTGTCTCTTTCCGAAGCCCTTTAGCATTAACGCAACAAAAGCCTCCCAGGGCTATTTTAAGACCTGATGAACATAGAGGCAAAATTAGAATTTCAAAATAAAAGCCAGAAGTTACATCCATCAATTGTAATTTTTATGCTGGTTTTCATCCTCTTCAAAGACTAAGATTTATTCACACTAGCTTACCCCCCCCCCCCCCCCCCCCCCCCCCCCCCCCCCCCCCCCC
>JAVKLF010000073.1:11438654-11455436 GCA_034783495.1 Millerichthys robustus | reverse complement strand
ACCCAATATCTGGTCAAACCAACCCAGCAGTTTTTAGAATGCAAACAGAAAGGAAAACAAGTGTTTTTCCCACAACTAATCTCTATTTGAAGCTCCAAACACTTTCCACACGGCTGTTTCAAGCCACATCTTTAAACAAGCAGGTCATTTCTGATCAGCTGCATCCAGCAGGGCTTTCAACTTGTTCATTTCCGATCCCAAATATGACCTCTGATGTGGCGAAGCTCCATCCTCTGCTTCCTCAGCAGAGCTGTAATCACTGTACGGTGCAGCGTGGTTGGAGCTGCTTGCCTCGCTTTACATAAGAAAGATAAGAACTTCAGTGGAGAATATCTCTCAGCAGCGATAACAAGTTTATACGCACTGGCCATTCATGCAAAAAACATTTCTCATTCCTCTATTTGATAAGGCTGTTTGAAAAATACAAGCTCAATGAGGCACAAATGACACAGAGAGACATCTTTGTGTGTGTTTGTGTTTGCGTGTGTGTGCATGTGCGTGAATGTGTTTTCTGTTTGTTCTGTTTGAGCTATTTATGTTGTAAAATCCTTGTACTGTTGTACTTCACATAAAGATTAATGACACTGTGACGTTGCAGTAAATTAGAAGACAAACTTGACAAAAGGCTTGTCCCGTCCTTTGTGATAACCAGCTATCTGGTCATAAGGGAGAATTTGTTTTTCATGCAATCCAACACATCTGTTCTTTTTTGCACTGAATAATTATCTCCAGCAAGATAAATCAAATCAGCATTTACATGGGCGCGTTGTAAATCTGCAACTGGGCTATTGTTAAGTTTAGATATTACGCTCTGACACACTGAATGAAACAACAGCTTTTACTGAGTTATGTCTGACAGGAAAATCAGGGAGAGAGGAATAAATAAGACTGTCTGAATGCTTCTCATTTTGCCAAGTGCTCCTCGGGCCACCACATAACAAGGAAACAGACTGACAGGTTGAGAGAAAGAGAATACGGAGAAGCTTCAGTGATCTATTGTGCACAGCGAGGAGACTCTGTCCAACTTCTCAGGCAGTCGATAGATCAAAGAAAACCAAAACATATGAAACCATCTGCGCCGAGATGTTTTACAAATACAAATGACGTCATTTCTGTATGTCTCTGGCTCCATAAAAGCATTTAGAGCAGTTAAGTTCTGATATGTGTGACCATGTGGTGCACTAACATCTGGACTCAATCAAAGCCTCATTTACAATTACATTTCATTATACAATATACTTCTGCCCTACACTGCTCCATTTAATTTGCTTACTATTTATGTGAAATACTAGAAGACAAACTTATTCCAAGTTCAACTAATCTGATACTGCAAAATGTAGGCGTGTATGACGGGAAAAGTAGATTCCAACTACATGTTTCAATATGTAGTTATTTCAAAATTTGTAGGTCTTTTATTGTGAAACCACCACATTTTATTGTGAAACTGTCACATTTTGTTCTCACATGCTCTGCAGTCAGACTATGTTGGAAATACAGTGAGTTACTGTTTCCAGTTTACTTCAGTAAAGCTTTATTAAAACAAATACATACTTATTTGCATTAAAACAAAAACATCAACTAATTGATCGATTTGTTAAACATTTGCGTGTTAACATTAGCAAATGTGCATGCAATTTTGAAAATGTTTTGTTGTGATACAGTTCAAAAAGATTAATTTGGAAAAGAAATCAAAACATTATCAATAATTTATTCAAAGCCTTGCCTAAAAATGCTACTTAACAGACAGAAACGAGTCTGTGCAAAGACATCATTGCTTATGTTTCATGGGAGCTAATAGGAACAATGATGCGTTCAGATGGGGGGGGACAATTTTCAATGCGTTCATAAAGCAGATGGACCGGCAGTCTCATTAAATATGCAGAGTTATGAACTGTACAATCTGTGATGTTTTGAGTGCTCACTGAGAAAGACAGAATCATTCATATCTATCTGTGTGAAGACCTAATGTGGAGCTGTCATGCAGAAAGAAACACATCAGGGGGAGAAATGTACAAAACACTCTGCGCTGAAGTATTGCTGCTGCTGTAAATGGGAATGATGTCTGACTAAAGCTAAAATAAAAATCTCTCTCTCTCTAAAAAAAAACTGCCTGCTGGTTGAGTAAGACTTAAGTATGAGTCAGAGTAACTGGAACAGGCAGGCAATTTGTTAAAGAAAAGAAAGCAAATGTTCTTAAAGCAACACAGATAAAAAACCCTGTAATCCACGTGCTGTGACAGAGTTTTAGAACTAGAAAATTAAAAAAACATATAATTAATGCAATTAAACTTTTAGGAACATACAAAATATGATGTATGAAGTGACTGTGTTTACATTTTATTTGTGTGTCTTTAGGTTTTGTGAAAAAAGGGATACGAATTTAACTAAATTGCAAGATTTTGACCCAATATCTGGTCAAACCAACCCAGCAGTTTTTAGAATGCAAACAGAAAGGAAAACAAGTGTTTTTCCCACAACTAATCTCTATTTGAAGCTCCAAACACTTTCCACACGGCTGTTTCAAGCCACATCTTTAAACAAGCAGGTCATTTCTGATCAGCTGCATCCAGCAGGGCTTTCAACTTGTTCATTTCCGATCCCAAATATGACCTCTGATGTGGCGAAGCTCCATCCTCTGCTTCCTCAGCAGAGCTGTAATCACTGTACGGTGCAGCGTGGTTGGAGTGCTGGGTATGTAGGCCTAGCATTCCTGGGAGGAACGGACATTGCCTGTCGCCTTTCATGCCAGATTTTAAAAAATAGATCATCTCATCACAAAAAAAAAATTAAAACAACCTCAAGATGTCATAGTCAAAGAATCAAATTTAGGCACAATTTCTATAAAACTGACTGAGTTCAAGCCATTTTACTGTTGGCTAATTTAAATTAACCATAGCAGCCATTTTAAATTAGATTTACTCCAAAACTTAATCAGTTGTAGGTATGTACTGAATGATTACTTCCTGAAAGGTTCATTCAAATCTGCCCAGTACTTCATTTGATATTCTGCTAACACACAAACAGGTTGGACACCCAATATTTAATGGCAGAATTTAAACAAGGATTTTGCACCATCCATTAGCACTCAGAATTTGTGTTGGGGATTACTATCCTCTACTAACGCACCAAATTTAAGGACAACATCTGTAAAATTAACCGAGTTATAGTTTTGGTGTATTTGAAAGTCAGTTAGCTGTGGCAGCCATCTGGAATTGTGTTGTCTCCAAAAATTTATCAGTTAGACATGTATACCCATAAAGTAATTTCTGCAAGGTACTTTACAATCCATCCAGTGGTTTACAAGATATTTTGGTAAAAAGACAGACATGAGCAAAAAAAAAAAAGGACGTTATCACTTTCATTTTGGGAGATAAAATTAAAATCAAAGAATTTGTTTTATCACAGAAGAAGGTAGTGTAATATAAAAACAACTCACTGCCTTGCAGAGGTCACAGGAGTAGTGTCTCTGTAGCTTCAGACCTGACTAATGGAGAGAAGAGAGACCCAAATGTTGTTTTAATCCTTCCTAATGGAGAGATGATGTGCTTCATTTCCTCTGAGGCAACTCTTATTGTTTGAACCTATCCCCTACCTCACAAAGTGTTAAAAAATAAAACACATTATGGGACATTCTAGGAAAAAATAACACAAATAATTGATGAATACAAAACAAAAAAAGCCCAATTTGATTACTGTGTGCACCATATCAGGATATGGGTGGGCTCTGTTTTTCTTTCTCTCTCTTTCTCCTATTCAAATTCGAGGCATGCTCAAACATCTAATAGATTTTTCCACCCCGGCACACAATTTACTGCTTACAGATTTAGAATTCGCTGGCTTCTGGCCAGGCCACAGTCTGAGGGGAATTAATGATATGAGCGCATCGGTGAGGAAAAACAGCTTGTGATTCGTTTTCCTACAGGTCTCAGCATAATGAAGATACTGCCATAAAACGCCCAAAAATGGAGTGAGAAAAAAATATATAACAGAGAAGAAGGGAGGGGTGAGAGAGAGGCACATAATCAATACAAACACTCCATTAAATTACTTCAAAGAGAATTTTGGACAGTTTCTAGAATTAGTTCTGCAGGAAAGAAAGAAAAAAGAAGCAGAAGGAGAAGCAAATATGTTTGAGGGGCGGAAAGCAAACAAGTGCAAACGATACAATCTGCTACATGGAGGAGTACAGTGGAAGTGGATCTTACATTCTCTCTTTGTCAGAGTCACAACATACCATTACTCTGGTAACACTATAGTTTATCTTTTACCAAAAAGCAGCATAGTTACTCCTTCTCACAATGCAGTGGAAACATGAAACAGCTGCACATACGATAGTGACTCAAAGTCCCAAATAGTGTTCTGTATTGTCACCGGGACAAATCAACCATGAGACGACAGCATCTGTTTGCTTCCTTATCACAACTTTCTGCCCACATAAACATTCTGTGATGCTCCGAGCGGCCTCGTAGAGGGGACAGAATCTACCCTCCACATCAAATTGAAATGTTCTGACTGAAATATTGTCAGAATATTAATGCCGGGTTTATAAGACGAGCCGGGCATACGGATTGCGTGTTGCATCAGAGGGGAATACGGCGAGTTTTATCCCCAACAGAGTACGGCAGTGAGGAATTTGGATGGTCTGTTGTGTTTTCAAGCAGAATGAATAGAATTGATAAAATGAGGCAAAATCAAATATACTCAACAAAAGGTTAGTAATTAGACTTGAATGTATGTTGATATAAACCATTAACTCACAAAGTGATGCACAAATGATGGTTACAAGCGAGTTCATTCCACAGGTATAATTTGCATCTTAATACCCAAACTATCATACTGTTAAATATCCTGCCCACCTCCAGGTCTCACTCCCAGTGATCACTGTCCACTCCATCCTGTTCAACCATTTTTCTAGTTTGATAGCGGAGATAAAATTATCTGGCAGGGCAGAAACTTTTTACTTACAAACTGATTAAAAGACGTCAACAATGGAGGACTTATTCATCCAGCCTCACATTTTCGATCCAGAGCGAGAGGAGAATGAAGATGATGAACCTGCAGATTTTTTGCTCATAGCATTCAGGTATCTAACCCATCATGCTTGTATCGATATGGTGTGACATGTTGGTATACTACTGTTAGTCAAAACATTGAAACACATTTAATCAATCTGCATCCAAACTTTCAATGAGCAAATAAATTTAATTTGGCAAACACCAAAATACACAAATAAATAATTACACTAGACCATTCTTGCCTTTTTTGTTACAAAGCTCAGGATAAAGATGAATGCTTTCTGTGGTTCACTGTATTTTTTTCCCTCCCTTGCTAGGTATTTTTTTTACAGACTCAGTATTTCTTCCTGATCCTTGCAGTGCTGAGGGATGAACCAGCTCCAAACGATACCTCAGGTGAGGACAGAAGTCAACACTATCAATGTTCCTGAATACAGGAGTCAAAAGCTATGACCTTTTATTATCCCCCCCACATCATCTCCACTCACATTTGGTCCACTGACTTCCTCAATACAGGCTTGAACCAAATAAAAAAAGACTAGGAAGAATAAAAAAAAACTATTGAGCCATTAGTCGAGCACAAGCCATTCTTGCTATTTTTTATATCACTTTCTTGATATGGCTCTGTGTTTCTTTCAGTACAAGCCAACAAACTGCATCAGCAGATATAGCTCTCACACGCTCTGCCTTGTAGTATACAACCAGAAACCAATTTCGGCAGGCAGCAATGAAAAAATAAAACACAAAGAGAGTGGGGGGAAAAATCAGGCCAGTCCTTTGGGGAGAGATAGAGGGGCAGAATGTAAACTTCCCTGGCAAACCATCCCGGGTGGATTGAGCTGTAAAAAGAAGCTCTAAAGCTCAGTACAGAACCAGATAAACTGAGTGGACAGTTTGCATTACCTGATTAAGTGAATTACATTACAGTTTATGCAATGAGTACAAAATACAATTTGTCACACTCAGTGCACGCAACCGTGTTATCTTTCGATTTTCTTGCACATTTCTGAAGTTTATTCAGTTATAATTTGTTAGAATATGATCATATGGAATCTGTTTTATTTGTGCTAATGTGAAGTTCTGATATCTTTGTGCAAAGTCAACAAGCGGCATTCAACCTAAAAATATTCAAGTATTATTACCTATTGTAGATAGCTCGTTGAACAATTTAAAATAGCATTTTATGAACTGCTCTGATTTGTTCAGATTAAAGTTGTTTTAGGTGGTAACAACACTTTGGTCCAGGTCCTTTTCAGCCTAGCTGTCAGCTAGTCAATCTGGTCAAACCAATATTTATTTTACCAAACACGTCATTCATAGAGCTATCAACAACATGTAGGATATGATTTGTACCACGGTACCCCACTTTTAAAGGACTTGAACTATTACTTTAACAACATTTGAAAATATATATATATATATTTTTAAACAGCCTATGGAAAATAACCTTTTTTATTTCAGTAGGGCTACTAAAACTGGTCCCATCACTGGATCTACAGTTTGAATTATGACTCCAACCATTTCCCTGCTGCAAAGGTTTTAGTGAGCTGTGAATGGTGCAGGGCTGCAGTGAAGGTCACCCCAATTAATTATTTTAAGCAGCCATGCATCTCTAAAGACAAAACACAGTCGAGCATTGTTCATTTAACCAACCATTACCCCACATGTTTTACAGATCAAGGGGGAAAAAAATTTCATTCTGCTCTTTGAAACACATTGGGCTTACATTTTTCACATGTTGCCTGTGAGACATAAATACATAAGGCATTTTCATCCACACTGGCGACATGCCAGGAAAACTCGGGATACACAGCTGGGGAAAAAACACACTGTTCCCCTTTGTAACAATGGCACACTTTATTACTCCTTTGCTCACAATGGTTTTCTTTGCCGATTGTGGTTTTGCTGTAGCATCCTGTTATGAGGAACAATCCAATTCTTCTTACATAGCTACACATCAGCCTGAGAATAACAGCCAACAAATACATCATTCAAGTAATACAGCAGGCAGCCACTTCAGGCTAAATCAATACTAAAAAAAATGTACAGATCCACGAGAATGAGCCAACACATTACACTGAATTAGACATTCAAACTGCTTTAAGGCTACTTTTCTGTCTGATCTACTGCTGCTGCAGTATGAATATTTCATTTCTGTAGTCAGCAGCATTGCAGTGGCATATTTCATATTTCTATGCAAAACCACAGAAATATTCATTTGCCTTGATGAATAAGTGATCTCTCTCCCAAACCCTCTACACCACTCCTCTTATTGTTGGACTGTCAACAACCAACACACGCCGAAAGACATTGTGAACAAACAAAACAAATGAATAGGTGAGTGCACGCCTCTGATTGTCTGTGTGTGCATCTGTTTGTGTGTGTCTGTGTGTGTGTGTGCATGTCTCTAGTGCCCTGCCAGAATCTAAACCCGTTCTGCTGAGTGGGCAGATTCTCTGGCGGAGTGTCCCATCGGAGTGACAAGTGCATTTAGAAACAGCCTGATGGAGTCATTAGCGGCAACGCTGCTCATTAGCGACACAGACACACACATATATAAACACTGCATTTGTACACACATAGCCTCACAGTAACAATACTGTTATCCTCCAGTTATTGAGCTGACAACAGTTAAATCTATAAAATCTAGGCGATGCTGCACATTTATAGAAAGCCAAGATGTGAAACATAATACCACTTAAGAAGCAGGCTGACAAATCTATTTATGCAAGCACGCCATCATACAAATACACACTTATACACACACACAGAAGCACATTCACATTGTATTGATCACTGGAATAACAACAAAGCATTCATTATTGATCTTCGTGTCCTTTTGGCGTATGAGATTCATGCAACGATGAGTAATCAAGGGCATTACAGCATCACGCAGAAACACACAGACGCTGCTCTTTGCTTAGCAGAAAACACAACACTAGTCATCAATAAATCAACATTTTCTACAGAATAAGTCGAGCATTTTTGAGTCTGTACCAGACTCGCTTCGATGTACACTTCAGGGACGAGACTGTCATTAAAAATTCATTTTTAGAAGATTGTGAAGCTAAAATTCTGGCTCCCTGAGGTACATACTATGACCTGACAGGAGGTAGTATAATTATGATGGTATTTTTAGCATGTTTGATGTGTTCTATTACACCATCTCAAACAGCATAAGGCATTAAATCACAGCCATGTGTTAGAGAGAAAGGCAAATATGTGGGAAACAGCTTCAAAGAGAACATAATGTTCTTTCTGATTATTAGGCCTAAATGCCAGAATTTCCTATTTGCATTGGATGAGTCATCCGCAGAGACGTTCGACTTTATGCTGAAACTGATTCATGGTTATAGTTGTAGTGAGAACCCAAGAGCCCCCTTCAAGAATCAAGCATTCAGTGGCACTTAATGGCACAGTGTACATGATGAATACACCAGACAACCATTCAGACGCAAATAGCGATGTTTCTCAAAGTTGCTGAGCTGCACAGACAATTACAACCTGAAGTGATGGATAAGAAGGTATCAGAGGTGCTTTAAACTGCAGTCTGATGCAACTCGATTACTTTAAAGACCACTCCGAGCTGAATTGTGTGATTTTAGCTAGGGTTTCTTTGTCGTCTCAGTCGGAAAACAGTGCTGTTTCACTGAAACGTGATAATATGTTGGTAAACAGCAGCTATTACTTCAAGCCTGCATTTATTAGAGTAATTTTCAGTTTATTATAACAGGAGCTACAGCTACAAACTGATAAATTACTCCAGTCAAGAAAACACTTGTTAAACCAGGCAAAGAACAATAAACATAAAGTGATTTACGGTGAGCACTGAATACAAACACATAAACATTCAACGGCACAGAGAGGATGCAAACACTACAGCAAAGTTATAAAGTGGAGTAAATTGGAAACTGTTGATGCTCACCTAGCTGTGCCCGCTCCCTCTGCACATCCTTGAAGTTGAGTCCGCTGGTCAGGGTGCTCTCCCGGTAGCGGTGGAGGGCCTCGCGCCTCCCGTTGGTACCCAGCTCCCGGAGCACGGAGGGTTTGAGGGGCTCCACCTTCAGACCGTTGTCCCATCCTGAGAAGTCTGGTACCGTCCACTTCACCAGGTCTGGGAGCCGCACAATCACTTTCTCTGATACCGCGATTACCTCGTGCTGAAAAGTGGTAAAAAAGAATACAAAACAAACATGAGGTGTTACAATGCCAATGGTATTTAATCAGAAATTAATTATTTTCCTCCACAAATAAACAGTAAATGTCTCCAATTATGCTGATCTACTGTTTTCAAAAGTTTATTCAAGAAGCAAACAAATGTAGTCTGAAAATAAAAATGCAAAAACATTTTTTTAAATACGAATAGGCAATCTTGTCAAAAAAGTGGGATAGAAGACAATAAAGTACACATAGTTTTGTTTCAATCCAAATCGAAATGCTTATTGCACAAATTTATGTTTCCCCTAAAAAAAAACTTTCAACATCATTTTTACATTACGCAAGATCCTTCCTGAAATGTAAAGTAGATGTTATAGCCAAGGATTATGCCCATACAGTAAAAAAAAAAACAATTTCAACATCTTCCCGAAATGAAAATGTTGAAAGTAAATTCATCTTTATGCTAACTCAGTGATTTGTTGTTGTTTTTAAAAGTGGATGGCCAAAAGGGGCAGAATTTCAGTTTTGTTATATTTTTGTCATAAACAGGCTTTTGAAAAGTAATGCAATGTGGGGGTTAGAGAATCACTCTCTGATATAGATTTGCTTTGTTTCTAATTACTTTACAGTCAATATTACTAACTGTAAAAACTCAGCTCACTGGATCCTGCCCTCTACTCTCTTAAATTCCTAATTATAATTCAAACACAAGCCAAAGTTTTAACCAAAGACCTTACAAGATCTGTTAGCACTTCAAGTAGGTTTTGAGAATGACTTTCAGCTTCTGCCGTGAAAGAAATCACCTCAGTATCTGTCAAAGTGACTGGCTTATAGACATTTTTGTGGTTTCAATAGTAAATTAGCTTTGGCAGCCATCTTCAACCAAGTTGACTCCAAAAGTTAATCAGTTGTAGATGATTGTTTATCATTGTTTTTTTTAAACAATGATTGTTTTCTGATATTATCTTTAAAATCCACCCAGTAGTTTATTAGACAGATAATGAGTATAAGATTGTCTGTTCAGGTTAGCCCCCTCTTGGTAACACCCCTGCATGTGGTAGTAATTATGTAGCCTATAGCAATGTATAATAGCAAATATAATATCATTTCAGCTCAATATAAATGCCCAGACATTTTTAATTACCTTATATATAGATTATTTGAATAATAGCGAATCAAATCAAATAAAATCTATTTTGTTACAACCCATACCTGTGATTGAGATCACTGGGTGAAATTTTTGGCATCAAAGTTGGCTAAAAACAAGCTCAATTCAGCATATCATCATTAAATGAAACATGACAGACGGACAGTATTTATCAACTAAATTAGTATGTGTATCAAGTAGCATCGCGGTTGGCTGTGGATGCACATTAATGTAAGTAAATTATAGCACCATGAATATGGATGATGTGGATGATTGCCGAATTGAATTCATGTCAGGAGTTAAATCAATGTCAATGAGGATGTAGGTGGTGGTTTTTTTAGACGTTTTGATTAGCAGGAAGTTCAACTCTCACATTTTACTAGGAATGAGGAGATTTCATGCTTTTTCAAGTCACACTCTGCGGCTTTGATTACACCGTCGACAGAGAAGAGGAATAGATAAAAAGGAAAATTAGTTGCAGCGTGGCTCTAATGAATAAACAGCAAAAACATGCGAGCGAAAAAAGTCTTTGATGCACATAAAACTGAATCTATTAATCCAAAGCTTTGGCTGACACTGCAGGTATGGCTTTGTATACAGAACTTTAATCTGTTCAGTTGATTCACCAAATAAGATTTGCTTTCCCTTAGCTGCGTGGTTTGTTATTTATTTTTTCCCCAGCTCCTTTTAATAACTCTCAAACTCGAAGAACTTCAAGACCAGTGGAGTGGGAAGGAAGTAGAGACGCTTAAATGTGTTTCCATTTGAAGGGCTAATGGCTGAAGTGCTTGTTACCAACAGAATGGAGTGGTTTGCTGTAAGATGGCTATTACAGAAACAGGGAAATCTGGAGGACAGATGTCTACAGGCTGAAACACACCAAGTAGGTCTCTGATGTTTACCTTGGTTATCTCCAATTTACCAGGCATCTGTCTGGCTGCGTGTGTTTCCCCTTCAAAGAGCTTGTGCACTGCTGACATTAAAATAACACTCATTATGTTATATTTATGTGTGTAAGTAAAGGGTGTGCACACAATAAAGCTACAATTAAAAAGTCTTATTTAATCCAAAAGAACAACTCTGCTGCAAATCCCTTCACTTTTAATCTTTAGGATTAGCCTTTTTTTTCCTCCTGCGTTTCTTTATTCCTTTAATTGATATTTTTTTTTCAAAGTGTTATTTTTGCAACCTTTCTCTAAAAACAAACACCCAACTTTTACGCATTTCATACTCTATCTGAGTGCTCTGTCTATACAATTACTCATATTCAGTTCTCACATCATCTGTAACTACAGGCATATCAAATCCCAACCAGTTGGAGACAGAATTTCCTTATAAAGAAAAAGCCTGCGAGGGATAGCTTGATATAGCTGTGCCTCCCTCACTAAGTAAAAACATCAAACATGGGTTTTTTTGCTCGTCTTATAATGAGCTGTCTTCAGCTGTCAAGTGGTGGCGGGTGGTTGTAACCAGCTTTCTGTGCAATGAAAAAACTGACTGCTGTTTCTGCCTTCAGAAAAGCAGGCCATTTGAATAATGCAGAACAACAGTAAATAGCATTCAGCCTGCAGCCAAAAGCCACACTGCACTGTTTCTCCACAGAATTATCTACTTTACTTTCATACGATCTTGTTGACAACACATAAAAATAACAACTCCAAAATGTTTTAGCTGAGCTCGTTTAAAAGGAGAAATGCTGTTGATGAACTCAAAGAAGCAAACAGCAACATGTCGAAGACTTCAACAGCACAAAGAACGCGCACACACACACACACACACATGCAGGCGCTGCAACCTCAAAACCTTAAAATAACCATCGCTTTCATATTAACCTGCTGAAAGAAACTCTGATTTGTGAGAGTGTCAACAGATCCTGGTGGGGAACTTGTTTGGCTTGGGAGCAAAACACAACAGGTGAGCCTAATTCAGCAGCTGTCAACACAGTCCAGAATATAATCAGTCTATGCAGTGAGCTGCAGCTTGGAGAATCAGCTGTATTAACTTCACAATAAAACAAGCCCTTGTTTTCCTGACCTTCTTTCATATTTACAAGCCTGAAACACACTGGTCAAACTCCATAAGTTAGAGCAAATAGATGATTAATGGGCTGTGGTATGTTTAGGTCGTCATATTCGGGTTGGGAAACATGCAAATACTAGAGAATTAGGAAATGTGCGGTGTTTCTATGGAAGGAGTTTCTGAGAAGAGGCCAACCAGCACAGTTATTGAGTAAGAATTACACTAACACTGTTGCATCAACATGGTTCACCACCACAGGGACAAAAACAATGAAGCGGTGCTCCCACCAGTAATTGTTATATACATATATATTTATATATATATATACAGTATATATATCAATATCTATATCTATATCTATCTATATACATCTATATACGGTATATATATATATATATCTCACAATCTTAAGGTCAAAAGTCCAAAAGACGAAAAAAATCTTGTCAAGATAATGCTTCAGTCAGCACAGTCTAAAACTTACAACAACAGCAAATATTTACATCAAAGACATTGAAATAAACTATTTCTGTTTTGTTTATTAAAAGTTATTCAACGTAGACTGCTCAAAAGTCTTATTTTCTCAGCTCAGTTCCATTTTCGATGAAACAAGCAGTTCAAACACAACTTATCGAGAAACTAAATTTAAAAAATTGAACTCTTCATCATCAACTTGAACTGTTGGATGATGTTACGACTAACCATCTCAGCTCTAGACTGTCTGTATTTTGCACGGGATGAATCATTCCAGCAGCGATCGGGCACGGCGGGGGTCCGTGACTCACTTCTTGGATACAGGGCTTCAAAGATGAGCTTTAGAAACTCTGGGCCGTGCCCTTATGTAAATGCCGCCCATCCACACTGTGCTGTCATTTCGAGTTAGACGCTGGACAGTTTATTGAAGCGACATACATAGCCAGCGGGCCACTTGATAATATAGGTCAGAGGACTGCAGGCCCACAGCCAAGAGGAGACGCCATCAGCAACATACAAAACCATTGGGTGTCCATTCAGTGACTGAACACTCATAATCAACAATTATACACTGTGTATCACACGCTAAGTACCTTAAGGAGACAATTCAGATCTTTTGAAATGATGTTCTGTGCAAGTTAAATAAATTAATAATATCTTATCTATTGTAGATAGTTTTTGTAGGTGACTTTAGCTTGAAGTAAAGTTTTTTTTCTGACTGGTTTGACAAGCTAATGGCTAGTCTGAGCAGGATAATGCTATTTATGAGCAGATTAGCTCATCAAAGCTGCAGCTATCTACTAAATGAAGACATTAATTGTTCATAACTTTTTCATTAAACCCACTTCAAACAATCTAAACCATCCCTTTTAATGTGTAAGCATGTTTTAACCTCAGGTGCATCAACGAACATGCCCAGAATGACTGTTGCCTTTATGGTTGAGTTAAAATGCAAAGTAACACATTAACAGCTAAATGATACATCCTGTTTCCACCCTTCCATCAATATTTCACATTATTACTGCAGGACCGTGTTTTCTCCAGAGTGGGTTTATTGCTGCGACTGAACATAACAGACTAAAAAGTGGGATTGAAAAAAAAAAATAACAAAAAGCAATGGAACTGAAGATAACTCTGTTTTAAAGACTCCTGACTCAAGCGATGGCAGTGAAATTAAAACTCACAAAAATCCATATCATTCAATTTTTATGGATGAGGTAAAGTACATCGAACAAAAAGAAAAGAGCAGTTCATAAATTCTACACTTGGTGATCCAATTAAAAAAACAATGCACCCTGAAATATTCTATATCAAGCCAAACAATTCCCTGTGAGCACCCCATGCGAGAATTCCTGACTGTCAGAGTTTTTTGTGGCGTAGCATCTCATCGCTCAGACAGGACATTCAGCTTGGGAGTCAAGGGGTGCTTGCACTCAGTGGGTGGGTGTCCCTCTATACTGTGGCACACACATACATACACAGGGTTCCTGTCATGCTGGGAAGGTTTCAGGCTGCTGCCTCTGAGAGGTCAGCACAGGAATTCCTGAGGCCAAAGGAGATTAGTAATTGAGTAATGGACATGGTGACATGGACAATGTAGACAGAGGAGGATAAGTGGAGAGAAGGAAGGAGGGAGAAAGAACAAGAGTATGAAAAGCTATATGAGTTCATTATCTGCCTCCCCTCCCCATGACTGACCTTGGCTTCCGTGTCCCAAAACAAACTTATCTGGAAATTAAGAAGCGGCGCTGGGGAGTGCATCAGGGACGATTGAATTAGAATATGTTTTGTTGAGGCTGTCTTAAAACCACAAAAGGTTCAAGGTGCAGCATTTAAAAGGTGAAAATTATTACCCATAACGCTCCACCACCTAATTTCTGCAGCTTATTCATATATGCATAAAAGTTGCTGCATGTCAGCAGGGTGCCAAGCTCATCTTTTATTCACTGATTCCATTAAGAGATTGCTGTTACACAATCTGTGGTGATATATGAACTTAGCATTCTTTCTCAGTTATGGCGATAAAGAAAAACAAGGAGATAAGAAGAGTTCTCAAAGCCTTCCTGAAAGTGGGTGAGGCATTCATCATGTAAGGTGACACCACAGAAAAAGCTGTGTCAGCCCACTTGCATCACTGCAGGTTTTTATTCTCGCATTTTAGCAGATGCAAACATAAAAAGAGAGGACTAAGTGACTGATGCTTTGTGTGAGAATCCGCAGAAAAGGAATTAAAAGTGCTGGCTGGAGTATTAAGAAAGAGCTTCCCATCTGTGGCTGCATCATAGGTTATAATAATGATCCACTGTAGCTGGAGGCACTGGAATCGTGCATCAAGGCAAATGTTTGCCTGTTCAAGTGGTTAGTGAATGACAAAGTGGAAGAAACTGAGCCAAAGAGCACCAAAAACGTCCAGTGTGTCGACATCGACGCACTGCTGAAACAGATTATTACTGTGGAAAGACATGAAGCAGTTCAGTTTTTAAAAAATCAGGATGTTTGTGAGGTTTTTTATTGCCTTTGAAGTCCTGAGTATTACATTTTAAAGGTTTTAAATTACACTACTCTAAAAAAAGCTGGTAATAATTTACATGCTATTTCAGCAATGGTGAGGAATTCACTGCAGGGCAGTGTTCAAAGTTAATGACTTGCTCTGCAGCAGAGGGGGCATAACGCCGCACACCAACACCCCCATCAGACCCGGCACCTTAAAAATTCCCGCCCGTGGTAAATGACAGGTGAGGTTTGGAATAATGCACACGCTGACCAAGACAATGAAATAATAAAAAAAGATCACAGGAAAAAAAAAATGTGCCACATCACATTTCCAGTGCAGTCATTCAGCTGAACGACCTTATCCATCAAATTCCTGCTCGCATATTTAAGCCATTTACACCACCACTATCCCAGATGCCCTGAATTACCCATTCATGCTTTGTTTTTTTTTGTTTTTTTGCCCCTTAGGAAAAATCAAAGAAGCAGCAAATGAATACAATTTAATATCCCTACAAGCTGTCTTTCCAAGCACCAAAACACATGCATGAAGAAATTGTTCTGGATGCATGCCAAAGTGTTTTCCACAGCAATCAATACCGGCCCACTGCTGCAGTCCCCTGCCTGTCAGTGTGTCTGGGTGTATGTGCCAAAGCCTTGTCAGCTACAGGGACAGAACAGAGGAGAGGAGAGGTCAGATGAAATCAGAGGAGATGATAATAGAACATTAATATAACATGATCCAGGAATATTCACAGCAGTTACCAATTCTCATTAGGAGAGCCTTTTATTGTGCGCGTAATTCTTTATTACCTGGATCTCCAGAAATCAGTCGATCTAAACTAAAAACAGATTTATCTTATTTTGGCATCAGGGTACTAGCTCCCCTGTGAAATTACTTTTAACACAGTTAGTTCTCAACAATGAAGCTTCATCTTATATTAAAGATCTCACTGTTCCATATTTTCTTAAACGAGAACCTTGCTCTCAGATTGAAGGTTTACTCGTAGTTCTTCCTGTTAAGGGAAAGCCATTTCTTCCCACTGTCACCAAAGTGCTGCTTGTCACCACTGAATTGACTTTTTGAATTTGATTTGTTTGTTTGTTTGTTTAGATGACTTTTATTGTGACTTGAGCTGAACTGAATGTGCACCAAATACAGTGTATGACAAAATTGAATGATTCAGAATTGAGCCTACAATAAGTGTGTGTGTTGCGCTGTTTTCAATCTAGCTTCACACAGCAACAGCTCTGTCCTAAACTGGGGAGTCCAAAACCAGAAAATATTGCAGTCAGGGGAGGAGAGGTGGGGCCGTTTGGTGTGAGGAGAAATAATGTGTCACTCAGGGAAGTTTTAAAACACATGTGACTGTTTAGTCAGTGGCAGTTTGCAGGCCCCAACAGAGGGGCTGTCATAATGGGTGAGCAAAGCATGTTTAAAGAGCAAGCAGAGCTCAACTGGTGGTGGTAAACACTTCTCGC
>JAVKLF010000073.1:11393231-11403608 GCA_034783495.1 Millerichthys robustus | reverse complement strand
CTGACTCACTGTCTGCTCATTAACTGTGCGTGTGTGATGAGAGTTCAAAAGTCAGCAAATATCCAGGCTTATACTTGCTGATCATTAGTTTTTCACTTCCTGTAAAAAGCTGTCTACATTTTGGCTGAAATGTTCCTTTAAAACTTCTCCATCTAAACTGTATTTATGCGCTGCTTAAAAAAGAAAAACCTTTTATTGTTTATGTATAAAGAATCAAACTAAAATTTTATCATACTTCACTTTGACTTAGAGTCGTTTTTTTTTGTTTTTGGATAAGTTTATTTCCCTCCTACATGAAGAACTCAGTTGTATTTGTACCAACATCTTGAAGTTTACTTTTAAAGCAAGTTTAAATGCAGACAGAAGACTTTTGACCTTCTCCACAGCCTGGAAAATGCTGGAAAACACCAGTTGTTTTGTTGGATGATTTTGAGTTAAAACAAGAATACAAAGCATTCTTTGTGTATTGCATTTAATTTGAATAAACAGAGTATGGTGTGATAAAGCACCCAACACATCCAAAGTAGAACAGTCTTGCATTCAGGGTGATTTCCCGAGCAAACAGTAGATTAGGTTGTCTCAAGCCTCAATTATTAAGGAAGGGGAATCTCCACAGAAAATTTCCCAGCAGTTCCTCTGTCTGATGTGTTTATTAATTTTTTTAACCGCTGCTATGAAATAACCGTTTTTCTCCTATTTCTACTCTGTCCAGTATCCATATCCTTCAAACGTCACTGGCTGAAGTCTCCTCCTCGTTCCTCTTCCCTCCCCCGGCCACTCGTCCGCCATGTCGCAGGGTCAGAACTTCCTTCCCAAGTTCCTGTTCGTCTCCAACCTGCTGAAAGCTGTGAAGATCCGTCAGCGAGTGCCCAACGACGTGGTGAAGCCCGCCACCAGAGGTGACCTCATGCACCACCTGCGGGGAATGCACCGCCACACGCTGGAGATGATCGCCATGAACCACTTCCCCCAGGCCTTCAGGGAGGTAGTGCAGGCCGCCATCCTTGACCGAGGGATGCAGGCCTCATTGGAGCAGGAAAAGAAGCTCAACTGGTGTCGGGAATTGAAGAAGATGGTGCCGTTGCGCACCAATGGTAAGAAACCCCAAACTGATGTGAAGAAATGTGTTGGAACAGGAATTCTTCACGAAATCTGCTGTTTGATGTTTCCGTGACGTTGGGAGTATTTTATCAAAAGTATTAGTTGTATTTTGTCTAAATGAGGAAGTTGAATCACAAGAACAGTTTAGCAGTTGGGTTTAGTTAATTTAAAACTTTTGTCTTCTCATTTTTAGGAACTCCTGCTATCTTTATTGCTCCCCTGTGAGCTTGGTTGTTGCGTTTATTTCATTTTCTACAACAGAAACTGCGTGAGTCAAATGCATTTGATATGTAAGTTCTGAGATTTTATTACTCACAAGCCGAGTTACCGTAAGTGATGGCAATCAAGGCATACAGGTTCCGCTTTCATATAGACTCATTTAGCCGTCTTGTTGGTTTTTACCGAGCCTCTCATAGGACTTCAGGCGGCCCACTGCTGCTAAGTCATGTTTTCTGTTACGCTCATGTTGCAACTTGGGAACATCCCAGCGTAAACAAACATTCACACGGGGGTCCGAGCTATTCTGATCATAGCTTTATACAGGAAATTTCACTTGCGTCACTTAGAGCGCTAGTGTTTACTGTTACTGATGTTTTAGGCTAGACTTTTTCCACTGTTTTCATTCATAGTTATAGTGGGTTTCACCTAGTTTCTATTTTTAAGGTCAAGACATCACACTGGTTTACTCACACCTGCCTAATTCAGGTTAAAGTCTCCATCACATGTCTCAGCCACATATGACCAAACTATGTCTCAGCTTCTCTGCTGGGCTTTTTTTGTGTGTGTTTAACGTCACGCACATCTGGCATATATACCAGGTCTATTTTAGGTTAAGGGGAAAAAACTGCCTTTGAAGGGAATCATCAGCTATAGTGTTCACAACAGAAGGAGGAAGTGGAACTCAATCTGTACTGCAACTTTGACCTAAGCATATGGGTTTCCAGAGGAAATATTTTCTGCCTGTGAGAAATTCCTACATCACCCTCCATTTGAGAATTTACTTTGTACAGTTACTGAACAGGTGAGGAACTTACTGGATGCTTTGTGCCATTATGTCCTAAGCATCCCTGTCATTTTTGAAGTTGATAACTGAATGAGTCACTGTAACTTTCCCTGCATAGTTCCTCTTCAAGAAAGACCCTTTAATTGATGACAAACTAGTCTGCCAGTAACCTGAAAGGAATTTCCTGGCTTGGGAAGTTGATACTCATAGTGATGAGACCGAACGTAGAACTGGACTGTCTAACTCTGAAGGACCCAGACGTGACTTTGAGCAGAGGACGTACAACACACACACACATACACACACTCAGGGAGGAGTGACTTTTGCTGAGTCACTGGACCTCAGCAGGCATCCACATTCAAAGAGAACATGACTCTCTAAGACTATCGGGGAACGTTCAACATCATCTGGGACTTAACTTTGCTTCCACAATATTTTTCTCAGTCTTTTGTTTGTGTAAAAATACTAAAGACTCAAACCACCAGAGATTTTGAGACTAATGAAGATAACTAACGTAAATAAAAAGCCTCGGCTACAATTAAAACAGCAAAGCCATACTCATTTTCTCGTCTCCCTCAATAATGTGAATTACCGTCATTAGATTTTAGTTAGCCTTTATTTCAAAGTGTTTGAAGTAGCAGCATCTGCAGCATTGGATTGTTTAGGACTTTAGCTACACGAAGGATATTGTTGTGCTGAAGTATTTCGACTTTTTTTTTGCACCCATTTTAAATATACAACAAACAATTGAAATATGAGCATAAATGTGTACCAAGACATCAAATTATTGAACTTCTCGTTTCCAAATGGTTTCTCCATGGATGTTGCCATTGTTGACCTATTTCTTTGTCACTTCGGTTGTTTCCGTAGGTAAACAAAACACTAATGTAGTTGGCATCCGGTCATAAATTTACCTTACAAATATTTATATAAAGGATCATTTAGTTTAAGAAAGAAATTGTGTGAGTTTTGTTTCTTGCTTTATGAAATTTCTTCTGACTAGTCTTCATGACATTGGAGTGAGTATCTTTTTAAGGGCAGAAATTCAGCATTTGAACTATCAGCGTAAGAAATTCGATGTTGCGTGACACAAACGCGTTGAAGTTGTGCTTTCACTTGAATGGCAACAAAATAGAGTTAGATTTGGACCTGAATTTGTGTGCTCAGGAAGTCCTTATATTTAGAATGATGGAACCGACTGGACTTTCTTTCATCCTTAGTCGTTAAGCCACTGGCTCAATTTGTGGTCAAAAAGTTGATCCTTTTTTGCATGAGAGAAACTAAGTTAGTATTAGAATATGTGAATCACTTCATAAGTGTCTGCGTGCAGCTTTATTGAGAATGATTTTTTCTTTTTTCATGAGCGAGCTGTGTGCTCTGTATGTTTTTGAAGAGTGATGCAAGAGCAGCGAAACGCAACAACAGCTTTTTAGTTTGGAAGGGAAGTGGATTTTTTTTTTTTGCTTCAAATTCAGTGGCATGTTCTTCTAGTCGTATGAAAAGAACTGTAGCGCACATTACAGTCATCTCATAAACACAGAAAAAATGTTAATTTTAGAACTCTGTTAACAGCTTGGCCTACAACACACCTCAAGGCGAGATGTATTTTTAGAGTCTTTGTTGTGAAGGCCAAACCATTTGAAATAAAAAAGAAAAACTCCTGCATGAACTAAATCAGGAACTTACTATGTATTTGAGCTTCTTCTGGATATAAAGAGTTGCATAAACATTAGGCAGATTCCGGACTTTACGGTAACTGTACTCCTCTTGCATTTGTACATGTGAAGGCTTTTTAAAAATCTCCTTGCCCTTGAATTTTCACCTTCATCGACTCATGATAACAGTAGTTAAAACACATTCCTTCTTGTCAAAGTCACGCCTTTGTGGAAAGTACAGGACCTGCTGAGTCGCATTGATGAGTTGGGATCATACGATGGATCAAACACACACACACACACACACATAATGTGAGCAAAAAAAACCAGTTAGAAGTTAGTTGAGGGAAATTCCTGTGTTTTGTGTGACAACAGTTTTTTTTTAAGCTGCACGCATTGACAAATACAGCCTTTCCTGTTTCACAATGAGAAAAAGGCCCACCGCTGCCAAAAGAGACAAAAAAATTCCATCTTTCAAAAAAAAAAAAACAACACTTTGACGTACCTTTTGAGCAATACTTTTATTCCACGAGCTACTACAAAACTTTAAAAATATTTTTTTGATATTAAAGATGAACAAAAGTTGTCTCCATTTGTTTTTTGTTTAGATTTTTTATTTTCTCTTTCCAAAAGTATAAAAGTCAGGTAAATGGAAGCCCTGTCTGCAGTGTGTGTGTTTTTAGATAAATGAAGATCTTGCTGTGAAGCAGATAGTGTGACGATTAGCCCAACTGCTTGGAAATCCCCAGTCTTTAGTTACACATTAGTGTGCATGTGCGGCGCATGTCCGCTCTGTGCACAAATTATTTGTGTATGTCTGTGCAGACGGTTTTTACACTTTTGTAGCCCATGTACAATTATTCACTTCTTGCTTTTTGTACATCTACAGGAGATGGGAACTGTCTGCTTCATGCTGCTTCTCAGTACATGCTTGGTGTTCAGGATACAGACCTGGTGCTCCGGAAAGCTCTCCACGGGGCTCTGAAAGAGACGGACACTACTGTTTTTAAATCTCGCTTCCAGGCAGAGCTGCTGCAGTCACAGGAGTTCACACAGACCGGACTCAAATACACCACCATGGTATGAGGACCCGACTAGAAGTCATGTTATGCAGGACTTGATTTACAATAATATTTAGATTTGAATGCAAAAGCCTGAGCTAAGTGTGTGGAGCATCATGGTATCATTATCTTGCTTCATTCCAACTGTTTGTATGTGTCTCAGAACTGGGAGGAGGAGTGGGATAAAATTGTAAAGATGGCATCTCCAGTCTCTAGTAGCAACGGCCTCCAGTTTGACTCCCTGGAGGATATTCACATCTTCATCCTCTCCAACATTCTCCGCAGGCCCATCATTGTTATTGCAGGTACTTGCTGTTAGTCACCTTAAAGTGTGTTTGTTAGACTTCACAAACTTTCTGCTGGTTAGTGTTCTTCTAGTTTTTTTGTTTTTTATTTTGTTCAAGATAGCTGCACAATTAAACACTAAAATATTATTTAGGTTGTTGGTGGTGAAAGCTTTTCAGTTCAAACTGCTAAAATATTTTTTTTTACTTTTAAAATCAACAGATCAGGTGGTCAGAAGTATGAAATCTGGCTCCTCCATCTCTCCTTTGAATGTGGGTGGGATCTATCTACCTTTACAATGGAAGCCCACAGATTGCTACAAATACCCGATAGTACTTGGCTACGACTCCCAGCACTTTGCACCTCTCATCACTGTCAAAGACAGCGGTCCAGGTAGGAAAGAGAAAGAAACAATGTGCTTGTGGAAGTTCTTTTTTCCCCATCTAACGTTTTGGTCTGAACTGATCCTCCAGAGATTCGAGCAGTTCCACTGATCAACCCAAAACGAGTGAGCTTCGAGGAGCTGAAGGTGCACTTCCTAATGGAGAAGGAGCACCCTCAGAAAGAGAGACTTCTTAATGACTACCTGCACATTATAGAGATCCCTGTCATAGGCTTGGGCCACGACACCACATGGATCATGAAAGCTGCACGGTAGTTATAGAATATAAAATCTGTTCCTTAAAGTGATAATATGGGAGAAAATTGTGTCTTAGTTGTAACTCAACACTGAAGACCATTTTTTAATTGAAACTGTTAATCAGACTTGTTTAGGAATATAAAATTGCTGGCAGTACTTCTTACGTTATTTAACACATTGTGCTTATCTATTCTTAGGCTGGATGAGGGGAACCTTCCTGAAGACATGAACCTGATGGAGGACTACCTACAGCTTGTCAACCATGAGTATCAGCGCTGGCAGGAGGACAAGGAGCAAGCCTGGGCCGCCCAGCCTCAGCGCCCGCCGCCATTCTCCGTCTCTCAACTTTCCCTCATTGAGATCCGTTGTGCCACACCACGATGCACCTTCTACGTCTCTGTGGACACACAGCCTCATTGCCACGAATGCTTTGAGAAGCGACAGGCCACCACTGGAGGAGGGGCAAGGATAGAAGGGGTGGTGCAGACCAAGGGTGCAGGTGTACAGGGAGGGTTGGGAGTGATGGGAGGATCAGAGGCGGAGGTGAGCTCAAGAGGGGCTCGAAGCAGTAGTCCACCGTGCTCTTCCTCTGGGAGAGGGGTGGTCTTGTCCAGTCCTCGCTCAGCCCCACCCACTGCTCCCAGCCTCAGCCTTTACAGTGAAACTCATGCCATGAAGTGCAAAACACCTGGCTGCCTCTTTACCCTCAGCGTGGAGCACGATGGACTTTGTGAGCGCTGCTTCAACTCTAGACAGAACCACGGACCCCCTGGAGCTGGAACAGTTGCTACAGGACTCCCTGGCCCCAATGGGGTGCCTATCATTCCCCACCCGGCTCCAGGCCCTGGGTGGACCCAGTGGGGCGGTTGCGAGACAGAGACAGAGCGATGCAGCATGTGCAGACAGGAAGCATTCAGGATATTCAATGGCCTGTGTCCTCCCTGCATGCAGAGACAGCAGGCTCCAGAGAGGGGTGAGCCACAGCAGAACAACCCCAGGACTGAGGCTTCAGCTTGGAGCCAGGCCAGAGACACTGAGCAGCCATGCCTCACACTAACCCCAGGACACACGTCAGCCTGGCAGGCCCCGCTTGCCCGGCCATGTAAAAGATCTGGCTGCCAATTCTTTGGGACACCAGAGAAACTGGGTTTCTGCACTATTTGCTATGTAGACTATCAGACCAACCACCGTAAGTCAAAACAATATTTTTCAGGTGTGCAAAATGTCTGATCAGATTTATTGTGAACATTTGCTTATGAAGTATTGCTTATGTTTGCCCCTGTGTGATTCAGACATGACTCCTCCCCCTGCCCCAGTCCAGAACAGGTATGGTTTGGAGGCAGGCTTCCAGAATGGCATACGGTGTCGTGGGTCTGGATGTGGCTCAGCTGGCAAGGCAATGTTAGAGGGCTACTGTGATAAGTGCTACGTCAAAGAGCAGAGTGCACGTCTCAACCAAGTGGTACATAGGACTCCTTGCTCACCCCCTCTGGTAGGTTTCTGCCACATCATCTTAAACTGCTTCTTGCTTGGTCTTTGTCGTGTTTTATCCAGTGCCAGTTTATTTTTTTGTTCCGTCTTTATCCTCACTATCAGTTACGAATTGACCTTTTGTCCCCTCTTTGTTCTGTTCGTTTTGTCTTCTTATAAAAAAAAAAAGCGTGACCGAGCAGCCAAACCCAGATCTTCGCAACAATCCCAGACCCAGACTCAGTGCCGGCGGAGTGGCTGCAGTAATGTGTCCCCGGGTTGCACAGACCTCTGCCCGGAGTGCCACACGCGCGGCCAGGGACGAGAAGCGGGCAGGCGGGCGCAGGCGCCCAAAGAGAAGTCTAAGCAGAGGTGCCGGACACAAGGCTGCGACCACTATGCCAACCAAGAGAAACAGGGCTACTGCAATGAGTGTGACCACTTCAAACAGATCTACCGTGGCTGATCACACGCAGCGCACAGCGACAATGACGACACATCGGTAGCACGTCAGAGCCACCGCCCTGCAGTGGACTCCCCATGCCAGTCAATGCACCTCTGATACTAACTAACCAACTAACTAAGTAGCTAGTGACTAACTAGTAACCTTATGGCCTGAAAATCAATCCACCTTATGTCGAATGTGAAGAAAGAGTGTGTGTACATGTGGAGTGGGGGGTGCAGTGTGTGTGTGTGCGTGTGTGTGAGCAGTTGAAATGGCCTCCAGAATACCTCTCTGTGCAATTATGATCATCTGATTCGCTGTGTGCTCTTACACGGTTAGAGGTTTGGCTACAAGTCAAAGCAACGGGCCTGACTCTTGTGTACAGTCTGTATTTAGAGGTACGTAGGAAATCGTGCCGGACAAAATGATTGTATATTGGCATAACAAGAAGCATCTGACATTGCTTTATAGACAACAGCCAAGGATTTTTACCCCAACTGTCTGTATGTCTTAACCCATCTGTGTATCTGTCTGCCTGTCTGTCTAGTATTAGCTCTGAGGGAGTGAAAGATGCAGTGGTGTGGCAAGCCCAACGACAAATCTGTGGAAGTAGTGAGCAGAAGTGAGGCAAACTGAGCCAAAGCAAGGGAGTCACACATTTGGAATTACTTTAAATTATAATCAACATTTTGTTTCCGCTTAAAATAATTTTATTCATGTCCTCTCATAGATGTCCCAAAATAGACTATGTAATTTTTTCCCCCATTGGTCTATCAGTGGCAAAGCAAGTTTACATTTTCAATCAAATCACCTAAAATTGTTGCCACTTGATCCAAGAACAATTAAATAGCTGCACGGGGAAAGCTCAAAGAAACTTGTGTGACTAAATAGTGTGAGACAGACAGGGCTGGCCCCTGCTAGTTTTGGTGCTACATGTACAAAAACACAAGCCTCTTCGATGTAGCCAACACGTTGGCGTCAGCGGCCAGAAGGCAGAGAACACAGTAGAGACAGGACTCCCCCTTTTTCTATTTTTTTTTTTAAATTTAATTTTTTCTCCAAAACAGATCTGTTGCCTTGGACATTGTTTTCATGTTTACTTGCAACTGAAGCACCTAAAGAGAAACCACACATACGAGACATGCACATGCAGATGTTGTATAACCGGTTGTGTCAGGAAGGGATTGTTCACAAAAGAAAGACCTTATGAAAGTATGAAGGCATGTCAGATTAGATAACTCCCCACATTTCCACCACATACACACATTTGCACATCTAAACGCAGCTCTGTGAGATTATACCCCCCCACCACCACCATCACCACTCACTCAAGCCGGAGGTGGTGTGTAGGCAAACAAACCCGCAAAGAGTTGCGCTCTTCTCTGCTAGACGCTGCTCAGCGTGCCAGGGTGACAATTTCCAAACTTCAGAGAGCAATCCTGTTGCCTGCCTCAGCAAACCTTGTTTATCTGAATGTGTTTTGTGCCGTTTCTGCAACAGCACACTATTGGGGCTGATCCTCGATAAGTTTTGCCTTTAAGTAGTTATAAAATTTTATGGACCATAGGGGGCCTGGTCGATGATCTCGATCTGCGCTTCCACCTTTAAAACTCTTTTGTGAATATGGAACTTAGTTTATATTTTAGGACCTTCCAACCCAATGCCTCATCTTTTAACATAAAACACAAAGATGCGCACTCACACGTGCGTCTGGAACAAACAACAACAAAAAAAGAACTGACATTTTAATTTTTTTGTTGGTGTTTTGATTTTTTTAATTACTGTATTTTGATATATTTAGTTTTGTTTTAACCAATATACAAAAACAAGAAGAAAAAAATGTGCCATCAGTTGCCAAACAGTTGTTGTTACCTCCTTAAAATGACCAGCCTGGGTTATTCTAGACTAGCTAAATTGCCACAGATGGACATCTTCACTTCTGTGTAACCAAGATTTCTCACTGCAGCGCTACACAAGAACACTCTTTCCACGAGCGTGTTTGGTTCAAAAATAATTAGAAATACTTCTTAATAGATAACCGCAAACAATGTTAATCAAACTAACATGATATCAGCTGCAACAGTTATTCCCCTCAGATGTCCGCTGAACACCTACTCTGCTGTAGATGTCCATCTGTGGCTTTAGTTAGAAATGACTAACAGGCTCTTGGTCTGCCTTTTCATTCAACTGTATCTAAAGCTGTCAGGCCAGCCCACACGCTGACGGCCTGTGCGTAGATCTCTGTGTGCTTTAATCACCTCTAGACAAACCTTAATCAATGAAAGGCCAATTAGTGGTCGGCTCATCAGAACCCCTTAACAGTGTTTTGGGGGCTCTGACTGAGTTGTTTATTATTATTATTATTATTGTTATTTTTTTGCTTGGATGGAGATCATATAAATTGCACATGATTTGTCTAAGCTGCTGAGGCATTTAGGAATGGTACTCTAACTTGTGTAGGGGACATTCCATCGGTGGAAAAAGCATTGGCTTACGAGCAGAAAGTGTAACAAAACAAATGCAAATGGTTTTGGAAGTTTCTTTTGACAATAGGGTATTGTATGAAAAAAGCCTGGTTTTATTTGTTAAGTATTTATTCATATCAAGATATCTGTATTGTGTGATTCAATAATTATTTATATGTTGTCCTGAAATGAATTATTTTTACTAAGAAATCTGACTATTGTGGTTCTTGACTTTATTGTGTGTGTGTGTGT
>JAVKLF010000073.1:11303280-11316686 GCA_034783495.1 Millerichthys robustus | reverse complement strand
ACACCCATCCGGGAGTCTTTGTCAGTTCTGGTAGCTCGCACTGAGCAACAAGCAGTTGGTGAAGTTCTGTATTTAAGCACATGGAGGTCCAGCCTCCTGAGCGTATTCAAATTCAGATGCAGATTAGGCTGGACCTCCACATCTTTAAATACAGAACTTCACCAACTGCTTGTTGCTCAGTGTGAGCTACCAGAACTGACAAAGACCCCCGGATGGGTGTCAAAACGTCTTCAAACAAGAATTGATCTCATTCCAGTTGCCTCCGATAATAAACAATTCTTTATCAATAATAATGACAACCACAACATATTCTGGCACTTTAAAAAACAAATGGTTATACAAATATACTTAAGATACTAAAAAAGGCCTTATCTTCTGTAGTATTTTTTAAGTTTTAACAAATATTTTTCTAAAGCTTTGTGTACAAGATAATAAAAAGGTACTCCCCAGGTCTGTTCAGACTATTCTGATATGATACAATGTGGAAACACGGAGCAATATGTGAAAATGGCAGATGTTCAGTCTCTTTTCTTTATTCTTTCACCATCAACTCCTCTCATGCAGCAGTCTGCTGTTGAACCTCCTGTTCCAGCTGCTTTGCTGCGAGACATCTGCACCTCACTCACTGTTTCTTTCTTTCCTTTACGTCTCATCTTTCCTCTTTAACGCACACACACAGAATTCCTCGCTTGATGACAGATGGCTAGTCGACAATCCTACAGCTTCAGCCTCTCAACACACAGACACACACACACACACACGCAAACAGAAACGCCACCTCCTTCTGTGCGCCTGGCCCTTTGTGCCCAATCTCCAGTTAAATGCTTTGATTTCTTTCTTACAACTGAGTGTATACAGTTTTGTGTGTGTGTCCCTCTCTTTACCTTGGTATATTAAGCACTAGTTTAATGAGAGCATGCTGAGGAGTGGGCCCCAGCCAGTGGACCATATGGGGGCCATTTAGCCCCCTCAGAACATTGAGCCAAGCCTTGCTGACATGATTACCACCGCCGTCCGCTGCTCTACACTCGTGTCAGATTGGGAATGGGGAATTTTATCATCAACAGCTAATTAATGACTGGAGATTGGCAACAAGAGATGGAAGAGGCTGAGGGAGGATGAAAAAGTTTGTCACTGTTTGGCCTCTTCTTTGTCTGTCTTCAACTGGCTTACTCATTGAGGCTGTATGAAATATATATATTTTTTAAAATGCTTGGAGGCACTAATAAAAACAGCATTTATCTTGTTAAGTGTCATAATTTTGGTAGGTGAAAGTGTGCATATTTGATTATTTGTTACAATAAATAGTCATTTAGGGCCCAATTAAACCCAAGGACAGAATCATAAAGTCTGACAAAAAAATGGAATCAAAATTGCGTATATATTCTTATAATGTGGGTGTAATCCAGCAAATCTGGGTTTTTATCAACAATGACAGCTTTACACTTAATAATGATGAACACAAATTATGATTTGACCATATTTTTGACTGCTCTGTGTGATGTGGCCTGTTTTCATGGGGCTCATATCTCTACAACAGTTGCCAACTGAACCACTAAGGTTATAAAGAAAAATACAAAATTCAACAGTAAGCACTGCGTTTGGTGCAAAACCATATTCAGACTATATGAATCTAAAGAACAGTTTTTCTGTAACTGCAAGAATGCAAGAGACAAACACAATCAGAGTTTATCAAAAGTGAAGAAGCGAGCAAGAGTTGGCAGATCTCTTCAGCTAACTCTTCCACATGTAATCATTTATCATTTGAACAAATTCCAAAGCACTTCTTTGTTTATGTGTTTATTCAATAATGGCGAACATTTTCAGCTCGTCTGTGAGTGAAGCAAGCTGAAGCAAGAGGTTTAGTTAATCCTGTCGGAGACAGATTACAGGTGGGAAGTTATAAATAGAATGACTGTCCTTTTAAACTGAGCTGTGGCTTCCACATACAGTTAAACTGTTAGGTGAGACAAAAGAGAAGCAAAAAAAAAAGCCTCCATCCATTCATCCAGTTTGTGTACTTGTTGAATCCTGCAGAGTTGCAGAGAGCTGGTGACTCTGGAAGTCATTCAGGAAGAGGAATGGAACATCCGTGTCTGCTAAATGCTTCCTGTCTGTCAGTACTGCTTGGATTCATATTTGCTGTAACATAATTCTGTTTGTTGACCAGATGAGTCTTTTCAGTTGATGTTCAGTCCTCAAGCAATTGTAGAATAATTCATCATTTTAGCACTGTTTAATTATTCTACAACCTCTACATAATAGAAACCCCCAAGATATTTGGTTCAAACATGATGTAGACAATCCATCTCTTGCCTTCACACTATTCTGTCTGCGCATGCCATTCTTCTAGTGTCACAGTGTCACCAGAGAGAATCCCCACCTCCTTCGAGTAAAGACTTGACTAAAATCTGTTTTTTATAAGAACTGTGACGATGATTACCATGTGAACAAACCGATGCCAAAGGATCAGTGCTAAATGTGGAAAATGTGGACAGGATTTAGTTTGATGAACTCCTCTGAGCAAAGCAGAAATCTCCAGTTGTGTTAATGTGTCAGAGAGTTGAAAGTCAGGAACTGATCATGCAGAGGAGCTGAGACTTTAGAGAGGTTATTTGTTGTGTTCGGTCTACAGCCTCCACTTAGTCTGATCCTGGGAGCTTTGCTTGTTTTCTCACTTTAGAAACATCCGTTGGTGCTGAAGATGTTGCTGCTTGATCTGATGACAGCAGGATTACCACTGTCACGAAGGTTTGAATATATTTGATGCGCTGACGTTTGATGTTCTGATTTGTAGGTGGAGCAGATGTCAGTTTCCATCTAGAACCCCAAAGTAAAATTGGTACACAAAACTATTTAGTTTTCAGCTTCACACAGCAGAAAGAAAACCTCCAGACTTTGAAAGTTTAGGTATCCATTGAATAGATTTAATTTTTGATGAAAAAGAACAATTAGAAAAACCTGATAGTGTGTGTTAACCAATTTTATCAAACTAGTCAAGCTCAACATTAAACTTACATAAAAATATAGAAGATAAATGCCAGCTTTGACAGGTTTAAGTAAGGTGAAACTATATGAACTATCTGTGATTTGCAGACATTTGTTAACTTATTTACTTTTGACAGCCTTCAGAAAATGTGGAACAAAACTTAAAGCCTCTAGATACCATACATAACAATTTCAGTAGCTTTTAAAAATGCTAACTTTGTCTTATCATAATACTATTTTATAGGATTCATGAAAAATAATATCTCCACACCAGCTAACTCTTACAGTCGCTGTTAGCCACTTGGCACTAATCTGCTGGCCTAAATAAACCAAACGCACTCCCACTCAAACCTGCCTCCTCTAATCAGCCTAAAGCCTACTCCAAACAGCCCACAGTTCCTGAGGAAGGTAACTACACACTACTCCTTTGGGCTAATCTCTGTGTTAGTACATTTAAACATAGATTCTAGTTTCCACCTACACTCGGATGACTTGTCAAATTAAAACTGAAATGTTGCTTTCAATAAATCACTGCGTAAAAAAACTCTGAAATGTAAAATCAGCATTTAGTTTGAACAATGGTAAAACTGCACAAAAGCAGAATAACTGAATAATAATAATAATAATAGTAATAATAATAATCAAAATAACTTCAATAATATAATTCTATAATTCTTGTTGAACTAAAATCGACATGGCCCTATTTAGTTGTGCAATAACAAATAAGGAACAAGAGATCAACACTAAAGGAAATTATCCATCCAACCATCCATCCGTTACCCGCTTCTTCCTTTCAGGGTCACTGGGGTCATCGGTGCCCATATCCAGCTGTCACATGGCGAGGTACACCCTGGACAGGTCGCAAGTCCATCACAGGGACACACAGAGACAAACAACCATTCACTCTCTCCTAGGGACAATTTAGAGTTACCAATTAGCCTAACAGTCATGTTTTTGGTCTGTGGGAGGAAACCGGAGTACCCGGAGGAAACCCACGCACGCATGGAAAGAATATGCCAACTCTACCCAGAAATGGCCCTGGCCGGGATTCGATCCGCAGACCTTTTTTGCTGGTCCACTGTGCCGCTAAAGGAAATTAGTTTGAAAAAATAAAAACTTTTGATCATATTAACCCACCACATCCTCCAAGCACTAACAGATCGTGCAAGATCAGTTTCAACTTTGGCATGCAAGGTGGCGAATGATAATACATTCCTTTTAAGGAGTACTACTTTTATTGCCATGAGTTTTACAAGAATTTTGGCCAAGACTCCACTTCTGATTAACAGATGTGATGATGCATAGTGTATGACATTTGCTTAATGGTGACAATAAAAAAAAATCCTATCAGTGTTGACAACATTTTACGAGTTGTGGATCCCTCCTTGTTGTGATCAAATGTTTGAGGTCAGCATTTCGATGATCCTCAGCTGCATTCTAATCCTATTACTCAACATCTACTCCCTTCATCCTGTATTGCTTACCCTCTCTAGTCCTCCATATGCAGTGAGCAGCGCTTCATTCATTCATTGATCCATTCATTCATTTATTCAAGACTGCCTCACACTACATTAGTACATTCAGACACCCATCTGTTGGCATGGGTTTTAAAAGGCTGCTTCTCTCACTCAATACTCTCACTGCCTTCAATGAGTTAAAACAACAATTTAGATTTTTATTTTTTTTTCCGTGGAGTAGTCGGTGTCCTGCTTGCAGTGGACAGATGTTTCAGAAAATGAGAGAATTTGTCATTGGGCATTTGAGCTAAGATAACAAATTTTCACTCAATTAAAAAAACAATTCAAGCACCAAAGGTGTCACAGTGATTTCATTACAAATAATTTACTCTGCATCAGTTTTGCATCAGAAATATTTACTCGGAAGCATTACAGTTTATTGTTTGAGTAAAGTCTGCAGCCCTGTGCAACATGTTGTAAAACAGACTATATGATAACCATAATCCCTTAAAGTAACTATCTGATTTCAAAGTAATGCAAGTCAAACAACCATAACTCGACATAACATAACAAGCAGTTGGTGACCACTCATGTTCTGGCTGATTTTTTGTCTACAATAATGTCATCATTCATTTGAAGTGGCTTTAAATACTGACAACTTATAACTACTTCACAAGAACCCACTTTAAAAGATTAGAACAATCCTTTTAAAAATGCTTACAGCTTCAAGATCATTTTGATGTCAACTTAGCAATACTCTTCAAGCATCAAGAACATTTTATAACTAGCTTTTCTAAAACAGAAAGACTGTTTTAAACTGAGATACTAACATCTACTATGTGGTTTTATTACTTCATAAGCTCACATTTTTATCAGTCTTTGTATTCTATAATATAAAAGGAACCACCAGCCATTCCGATGACTAAAATTAGACACTGTGTCAGCTTACAATTTTTTACTAGACAAAAATTGAGCTTTTTTATACAAGATTATTCCTTCTGAAGCTTTAATTTCAAGTTAAAGTGAGTAATTTAATGCTCTGCCTGTTTAAATTAAACATCTTACTAGCAGTTTTGTTTCTGCACCTGCTAGTTGCGGTTCTAGTTGCTCTATCTGACAAGCCTCCTGCCTCTTTTCTGTGGTGGCTGTATCTGTCACAAACTATTTGTCTGTCTGTCTGTCAGTCGTTCCTGCTCTGTTTGTCTTTGGGCTCTGCAGAGTAGTCCTTCTGTGCTGTGCTGTCTGTCTGTTTGGCTGGCTGGCTGGCTGACTGCCATTATCTGCAGTGTAGAGTGAGTCATTCTTAGGACAATGGAGACAGTTTGTAAAGCCACACTAGAGAGTACACTTCCTCCGGATGTGCAAGAGGATGCCATTCATAACAAAGCCTGCACTGTCTCCCTGTTGGCTACTGCTGTGTATGTGCATGTAAGTTTAGAGAAACAAGGGGAAGAGAAGGAGGGATTCTGTGTGATGGACAGAGAGTTAAAAAAAAGAAAAGAGGTTTGCTGTAAATGAGGACAGAACAAGAGGAGAAAAGAGGAAAAGGGACAGAGCAGACAGTGGCAGCAGCAGCGACTGGTGATTGATATCAGAGATCTGGCACTGCCACCTGATCCAGCCTGCCTCCAGCAACACTGAACTCACTGAACTCACTAAGCCAAGATGGCTGCTTCACTGCACTGCACCCAGTGAACCCCACAGCAGTCTCATGTATACAGTAAAGCAAACACTGTTGCCCAAGAGATTAAACAGCGGAGACAGAGTACAGAAAAAACAATCAATATAAAAGAGAAGATGTGATGTGTTTCATTTCAGCTCCACATCTCACAAGATCACAGTGAGATGTAGACAGGTTAAAATGCATGAAAATATTTTTTTTAATAATGAAGAACATTAATGTTATTTTTTATATAAAACTGACCTAATTAGATAACCATCAGCATAAAAGATAGGAGTAAATACCACGCTAACATTTGATTGCTCAAAATTTAGTTAGAGTCTCTCAAACCAACAGAGGCTGACCTCTCTAAAAGTAAAACATTTTAATTTATCAGGTTAAAGGAAAAATTAAGCGTAAAAAGTAGTGTTTAACCTACACAACATCCTGCTATTGTTATCTAATGTGTTGCTAAACCCCCAAAGAGAAAAGCATCATTGTGCTTACCATTTCACAACAAGACTCACTTTATTTCAACATAGATGTTTCACCTCTGATTAGCAGCTTGGCAGCTAAAAAAAGGCACCCCTATGAAGTAAAGATTGTGTCAAAGAAAAGATGATGCTGTTCTCCTTGTCTCTCCTCTCCCCTCTTGGCCAACTGGTGTGATGACTGCTGTGTGGGCTGATGCTGGTGAAGGTAACATTATTCACTTGTACAGCAACTGAGTGTGAACCCTGTGGACTCACACAGGTCAACAAAAAGGAAAGTGCAAATTAAGGAGGGTATATTGTGAATTTTAGATTATAATTCACCACAACCAGTGCTGACTGATGTAGTTTATTGTTTTGTTGATGTTAATTTCTGTCCAAGCATAAGGAAATGATACATCTGATAGAACTGCATTTCCTGACTGAATGAAAAGAGGAAGGAAATTGCACTGAAACACTCGGCCATTTACGGAACAAACTAGACTGCATTTTTTTATGGTTACAACCCAAGCTCACAGACAACTCATTATAAATCCTTGATGGCGATCAAACTGAGTTCATGCAGGAAAAAAAAAATTCACCTTTAAGCTAGTTAAAAGGAAAGGTTTTGGCCTGTTGCCTTGCATGCCAAAGTTTTAAAAATCTCATACGAGTTAGCACTCAGAATATAGAATGAGTGAGTCTCAGCTACTACCACACCAACTGTAGCTCAACATCTGTAAACTGACTGAATTATTGTTATTTGTGTTGCTGAGGTCGATTAACTGTGGCATCAGTTATTGATGCATTTCCAATGATTACTTTCTTGGAGTTAATTTAACATCCTTCCTATCATTCATGGAATTTTTTAGCTAATAAACAAACACACAACTACACAGACAACACAGACACAGACGCTAACTGAGGACAAGCTACTACAGCTGATCGGAATCCAATGATGTCTGTAATTTCAAAGCATTTGTCCCTCTGTTATACATTTATGTAGGGTTAAACAAGGTTTTATAACAGTTTGACAAACAAAAGCTCCATGTCTCAGATATAGTCACTTCAAAAAACAAAGCAAAGGGGATCTTTTCCATGACGAGCCTCAAGTCTCAGAAGTCATAATTGTGACTCTGAAAAAACTTTTTTTTTTCTCCAATCATTCACTTTATTTCTTTAAAATGCTTCATTAATGAAATTATGTTTAAAAAAAATGACTCATGCTGCTTCAATTATTGAAAATAAACATCATCAAAACAGTGAGGCTTTAGGAACCTAAAGAGATCAGATCATCATCTAAAAGAGTCAACATCATATCAGCTTTTGAGCGGTGCAAAATGTTTTGCATGTAAACAACAGGAAAGAATAATTTTTTTTTAGAGTTTTAAGCATCAACACCACAGTAAACGGGAAATTTATAGATTTAACTGTTAAAATCCAGCAGAAAAAAAACCATCAGTAAACAATATGCAGTAGCTATAAAATTAATAAATATAACAGAAGTCCAATTGGTTTTATTAAATTTTTACCTACCTAAACAACAAAGACTGAAACAGGAACATTAATGTGTCCTTAGTTATTTAATCAGTGTTGTGCAAGCAATAAACACAACAAATTAGTTATTTAGACCATTTAGTGATAATGTTTGCATGACTGTTTTAATTAAAACCTTCAAGGTAATTAGAAAAAAAGAGCCTGTCATGAAGTTTCTCAGGTTGTCTTATTAGGTTAATCTTTTCATGATTTAACTTCTTTGTTTATGTTACCTTTGTCACAAAATATGGTTCATTATTAGGCAGATGTGAACATTTACAGGAAAATGCAGGTAAATATTAAAGTTGTTTTTTGTGTGTGTTAATTGTCCTTCATGGGCACTCTTACTGTTTTGTTTCAGTAACAGGCTTTCTAATGACTAAGACTGCAGTCTTTGCTGTATCACGACCTGGACAGTGAGTCAGCACTCTGACCCTGCATCCCCCTCCCCACCATAGACACACACACACACACACACACACACACACACACACACACACACACACACACACACACACACACACACACACACGCAGACAACTGTTCAGCATAGGATGCAGACAAACCTTCATATTCCTGACACATACACACACACAATCCCCTCCTTTGCTCAATAACCTCTCGCGCGCACTGACAAACACTGGTATTACTGCGTCGTGACTGAAGGCAATGCTTTTCTCCTAATTTGCACAGACAACTGAGGATCACACCGGCATGCTGCCACACAACACATACCCCTCCTCCTCCCTCGTTTTACTTCAGCAATACAAATTGCATTCTTCGTGCGTCTGTCTCCTTCACCCCATGCAGCAAGGAGCAGCGTGGTCTCCTGCTGTGCTGCAGGATGAGCCTACATTACCCAGAAATCTACAGTTTGTTGTGTGTCTATGTCACTTCCTGCTCAACAGTTTCTGTTACACATTCCTAAACACCATCACATTGTCAAGAGGACGATGCTCATTGGTCAAAGTCTGGAAATCCCCTCATCCCAAACACACACGCATTTTATTCTCATAAAACGTTCCTTATGCCTGAAAGGAATTGGTGCCGACAACAGATGCACACTGGGATTCATAAGGTAAAAAACAATAATATCAATACAAAGCCCAAAAGGGTTTTCAGTCAGTGTTGCAAACATGACTTTTCACCTGTTGCAACAAACTCAGAGGAAATTTTAAGTTGGAAATTTGTGAGAAGAGGGAAGTAATATTTCTGCCACATGACCTTTAACTACTACTGTTTTTTTTTCAACTTTTTTACTCAATTGGTTGTAAACAGGATGTGTTGTCACTTCTTCTCTTGACCTCAACTGTCCCCTCAAACCCATGCCATATAACGGTCAGTGACACCACTTAGAACAACCTCTAAACCAAACACACAAATCTGTTTTTAAAAACCACTTCAAAAACCAAAATTAGCTTGATTTTACAAACTACAATGACAAAACGCTGGACAAGAGCAGTGTAGCTAGTGGTCTGTTAGATGTTACTACAGTAACTGCACACACACACCATGCATGCACATGCACAAAGCTTTTTCAGACCTAATCTGACTGAACCAAATAGACACTTAGCAACCAAACAGCAAGCCGAGCTTTTAATAGAGACACACGTTGCTGTGAGGAAAAACAAAACACAAACACATATAGTACAGAGTTGCACGCTAGATGGTCAGACATTCCATGTGATCACTCACACACCAAGTCACAAACACTTACATCCTCCCACCGGCACATGTGGACAGGCACAGCGAGGCCCTCAGTCTAGACAAGAGGCAGAAGAGGAGAGAAAAGAGAGGCACAGTGGAGGGGCAGTCGAACAGGAGAGGATCTGGATACACTTACCCCTTTTCTGGAGCCATCCCTCTCTAACGACGGTGACATCGTTCATGGTTCCTTAACGCAGAGTCTGATGCCGCTACACTTCTGCTCAACACAGAGAGAGAGGGGAGGAGGGGAGGAGAGAAAGAGAGGGAGAGGAGGAGGAGGGGGGCGGCTCTCCCAGTCTCCGCGTCACTCTCCCTCCCTTCCTGTCTTTCCCGTTCACCCTTTAGTTCGCGCAGTCTCTTTCTCAGACACACACAAACAAGCAGTGTGTATTTCTAAGTGTGTGTATCACTTTGCTTCCTGTTTGTGGCTTATCTCACTGTCTTCTTCTCTTCTTCTTCTTCTTTTTCTCCCCCTCCTCCTCCACCTCCTCTCGTGTTCCCTCTCCAGACCTTCCTCCTTACCAGTAGTGACTCAGCCTGGAAGGAAGTGAAAGAACAAAAATATAATGAAGACAACACAAAAAACATGTTTTTTTTCCTCCAAGGTCCTTTCATATTACCAGATGAGACAAACAACTAGTTATACTTCCTCTGCTTCTCCCTCCACCCTATCACACTCAGTTCCTCTTTCTGTTGCAAACACTTTCTCTGATAAACAGGATGAAATATTGCAGAGCTTTTTCTGAAGCACAAACAGACCTTGATTGCCTAACGAACATCTTTAACGTCCACCTCTCCTTTCATTCATTGGGATTTTTCTTGTGGTTAGCAGGTGTTCAGCACAAGACCTCCACCGCTAATGCTATGGTGGATAACATTCTGTATAATAAATTGAGCCATTAGTGTGACTGTCTTTCAGCTAATTTGCACATGTTTGGGATGTGGGAGAGCATCTCAGGACCGGGGAGTATAGAGGCTCAGTTAAAAATAGCACCAACAGCAGTTAGGGATGCTCTCACGCAGTTTTCCTCACTGCAAATCTCTGCATCCCCCTCAGTGGTCTCACTCCTGCTCTCCCTGCCATTTCTCTCTGCAGAGCTGCCGCGTTCACCTCAAATGCACCCTAACTACATTGTATTACACAACACGTCACAACACCAGCAGTCTGAATGAAGATCAGTACTGCCGCGGTTCAGCTACAGCCTCAGTCCTCTTCTAGCTGGAAATCAGTATTCAAGTCAGACAGCGTCTGCACCGCTGCAGACACTTTGGAGAGACTGCAGCGTCAGGGCGAAGGCGGGAACACACCCACATACACCCTCTAGGTTTTAATTTTGTTATTTCTTTATTTATTTGTGATAATGTTAAGGTGGCAGAATCGTGACCGGCTGTGAACTGGATTAATAAATGCAGACTCTGCAATACATTGCGATCCTTATTACAAGGTTTGCTCGTTAGATGCTGAGATGCAAAATTTGTGTTTTAAACAAACTTTACTACTAAATCTTTATTCTTAAACATTAGTCAAGAGGGTATTCTATAAGCAAAATCAACCTTTAGATGTCTTTCAGAGTCACTAAAAAGTGACTCTGAAAGAGTGTAGATTAGTGTAAATGACATATTTTAGTGTAAATTACATATTTTTTTATTTGTGGTGAATTATTGTGCTACAGATTTGTTTCATGGGGGGTTAGTGAGGAAAAATTTTAAAAATGTAAATGACATTAAGCTGCAGTAATCACATTTAAAAGGGAGATCAAATTCTTTTTATAGACACACTATACAATGGTGGATTAAGCTTTAAACACAACAGCATTATTCAATGTAGCTTCAGTTAGCTTTATCCCTAATCTGGGCTAGCATAACCTGGATTTAATAAGAGGAGGAGAGAAGAAAACAGGAGCTTTCCTCAGGTCTGCTGTTGCTATGGTGATGTACAGTATGTACAATCATGTAGAACCAACCTTGACAGGGAAGCACCTGTCTGATGACATTTATCTCATCAGATCCTGTTTCGTCTAGCCTAGCATTCCTTTACAGAATGCATATATTACCTTTCATGCTAGTCTTGGATTAACATCTTCTTATGTTGAGAAATTGCAAAGTTGTAGACAAACAATGTTATGCACAACTTCATGCGATTATCACAAGACCTCCTTCAAAAAGTATGACTCTCAGTTACTACAACATCAAGTTTTAGCTCAATATTGTATCTGTAGAACTGACTACCCTTAAAGTTAGTTGGTAGTGGCAGCCATCTTGAATCAGTGACTTCAAAAGTCAATCAGTTGTAGATGTGAATCCATTTTCAGCTTTGAGGGGGTTTCTTAAAATTTGTCCACAGGTTAATAAGATATTTTGGTAACACACACGTCTATGTTTGTATCTTCATTAGGATCATTTTTGACTTTTATTCACTTCCAGGCATTTTTATAACCCAACCCAGAACCCTTAGCCTAAAGGCAGAGATACTGAATCATCCAATTATTTAGATGACAGAAGAAAAACACAGGAGAAAAATGTGGATTTGTTTGCAACCTTCAGTGTTAAACAACAGTATTGACTTAAACGCTTATGGAAGCTCCAGCCCTGATGTGTAGAAAAGCCAAAGTTTCCATATTTGAGAGTAGAGCACTTCTACATCACATGTTTTATATCATCACATACCAGTGACATAAATCTTATGTACATAACAAAACAAGTTATTTTGAAGTAGTAACATCTAGCATCAATAAATTTGTGTGGATACCAATACATTTTGCACACAAAAAGAGGGTACAAACATAAAACATTAATAAGAGTTTGTATGTTAATAGTCCTGACAAATAAGCTCCAGGAAAAAGCCATTCCCACAATCCTCTTGTGAGGACAAAGCAGAAATCCTTACCTCGTCTCACCTCACAACAACCCTCCTAAAACCAATCAGTGGCCTCACACACACTTTAGCCGACATCAACTAGAACACAGCCCTTGGAGCCTTTGGCAGGAAGCATTTTAAGCGAATATGTTTTATACAACTAATACATATCTGATAAAAGCATCTTTGATTTCCTTTGAGGGCTTATTTTAAGATTCGCATCTAGTCTCTTCTGCTTATTAAAAGTTAGTGCTCATTAGGTTGACACAGCTCTCATAGTCCAAGTTCAAATAGAGGACACTATGAAGCTGCACCTTCATGACACTTTTTGATTCAGCTTGTAAGAACTGAATATGCAAGCCAGCATAACAGTCAGTCACAATAATGCCTAAAAAAAGAACTGCCATTGAAGAACACACGGTTAGTCGCCATGCTTCCAGTTAAGCGACAAAATCCTTACTGGACGAGTGAAATACACACGGTGAAACCAAATACTAACAAAGTCAACCCAGTGATTCATCTCAAACTAACCAACGCAAAGCACAACATTATAATATTAATATTAATAATAATAATTAATGTGTGTACATACATACATACATACATACATACATACATACATACATACATACATACATACATACATACATAAAATATTTCTGCAGCTATTGTTTGAAGTAGATAAAGGAAAAGTTGAAAAACAATAAATATTCTTACTTAATATGTTAAAC
>JAVKLF010000073.1:11270168-11288039 GCA_034783495.1 Millerichthys robustus | reverse complement strand
TACAGATTTTACTGCATTTTTGTAGAGGCTGGAACTTCTGCAGTTGGCTCTGGTTTAATTTAACAGAATAGCAACAAACAGAAGTTGCAGGCGTGTTTGTTGGCTACAGGCCTGTTTAGAGCCTAAATATATTAAAACACATTGAGGATGTTTTCACACCATCCAGCTTGAGAGGAGAGGTGTGAACATAATGTGTGTATAATTCATGTTTTTTATATACGATATATCTAGAACAGACTTCTTGCTCAGGCAGTTTGGCTCTGGGAGCTGGAATGGCTTCACTCCAAACCTCTGTAAAAAAAAAAAAGTTTCAATATGTAAAATATATTTTATTTAAACTCACAGTTAGTATCTCACACTACTCTGTTTCTGTTTAAGCCTTGGAGGATTGATTAATCACATACGCCCCGGGGCAGAGATTCAAACATCTGTCTGCCCTTCTTTCTATCTCCACTTTTCACTCTCTCTGCCAGCCAGAGTCTCCCAGAGTACATCCCCTCTTGCACCCCTATTATGGATATGATGAGGGACGCTGTGGGGCACGCTGCTGCAGATTTTGAGATGCTCTTAAATGGACAGGAAGCAGTCTGACACAACAGCTGAGTCTGGAGAACTTTCTGTGTTTGACTCAGAGCTGCCTGGAGATTGTTACCAGACGAGAAATAATGATGTTTGATTTGATCTAGTGATCTCCTTTTTTGATTACTTCAACCTCCTGCTGTTTTGAAACTGAGCAGAGAAATATATCAGATGAGATGCGTCTTGAAATTAACAATTTTAACCTGAGCTCATTTGGATTCAGAGCAGAAAATGTTCTGATAATTTAAAGGTCAGAATCAAGACCAGGACACGTCGAATGCTGGGTGTTGTGTTTCTACAAAAGAAATGAGACAAAATACGTTGGAAAACTTTGATATGATTGTTTTGAAGAATAGAGCATTCCTTGAAGAACTGCATATTATTTGCTATATTAGATGCCAAAGTTTAAAATAAAAAAATCTGACGTAAATTATTAGTGATTGAAGTATGTGTTAGGGATGACTCTTGGCTACTACCACACCGAATGTTAGCTCAATATCTGTAAAAACAAATGCCAATGGTATAACAATTTTTATGTTTACTAAGGTTGATAAACATAAACACATAAAAATACATAGAATTATTTTCCTCTTCTCTGACCATGTTAAAAGTTTTTTGTTTCTTTGTTTGTCTATTTAAAGGCTGTTGTTTTATTTCTTGCATGGTACATGTACAATATAGTTCCAGTTGTTCAGTTATTGACGCTTATTATCAAAACGTAATGAATCTTCACTGAGAACTAGAACATGGGACCTCCAGCGACCTCCAGAGGCGGTAAGTAGGAATTCAGCTGAAAACAGATTTGTGTTTACTCTAAAATAAGACACATATTAGTCCATATTCCTTCAAATGTTGAATATATGTTCAATACACATCTAAAAGAATCAACTCCTGATTTTTATTAATCAATGTGACAATGCTTGAAGATCTGAAGAAAATCTGTTTGTTGACCTTAAATAGTCTGAAACATTGTGCTCGAAGGCCGTAAATTTCTTTACAATTTGAAACTGGAAAGGAAAACTCAACCTGAACTAAAACTTTCTGTAAACATGGATCAGAAGCTGTTTTTCACTCCTTCTGCCTGTAGGATGAAACAGTCACATATTTTCAATCCGTTTTTATTGCTTTTTTTTTCACATGTGCACACACACACACACACACACACACACACACACACACACACATACACACGTCTGTGTTCTGGCATCTGTCCGCAGCTGAACAATGAGTGGGTTAGGTGGTGGGATGGGAAACAGGAAAGGTGTCATAGGTTTAGAAATATTGCATAGGAATTTCTTTGTGGTTTTCACTCAAACAGAGCAGAACAGATTTTAAGCTCAGATCTTAGAACAGCATCCCATTTTCTTGAATAATCTTAAAGTTACTCATGAAGATTCATCAATAGCAAAATCTGCACAATATTTTTCTCACAATGATGGTTAAATTAACAATTTTTAGGCAAAACCCATTTGTTTACCAACAAAAACTGCCAAAGTGACTGAAAATAGGCCATCAATGGCAACATCCATGAACAGTTTTAATGTACCGAATTTACATTAAACTTGTTGAGTAAAGTGTTTTGTTTACATTGTGTGTGTACCCTTATTTCAGAATTGTATATCCAGAAAACTACTGCAGCCAACTCTTTCAAATTGCATCATTTGATACAGTTCAGGATAACTCTTTTTATTTTTTTATTTCACAGATTGCATTGAGTACCTTTAAACTGTTCACTCACAACAAAATCTGCAAACATGTCCAAAAGGAGACGATCTGCTTTACATTTATAACACAAATTTGCTAATAGTGTTGAACGTTTGCCCTAAAATCCAGATTTTTCCTGCAGATCCATTGTTGATCTGCTTGTTGAGCCAAATTGTACGTTCACACATGAACAAGGGGCTCATTGTTGTGATCAGGCAACGTGGATCCCCAAATTTACAGACATGTAACAGGGTCATCATTCATTTAAATTTTAACTAGTCCTTTAGCGACGATACCAAATCGTGTGAATTCATTACCACACGGGGCTGCTGTCCATCCAGCCATCTATTAGTAACGCCAATTAGTTTACTGGGACGGGTTTGAGGAATGCAAATAGGCTCACACGGGCAAACAAACTTTTTCATGTCGAAGCTCTCTCGACAAACCGACATAAAAGGTTTTTTGTCCCAGTGACCCACATCTGAGAGGAGTTTAAAAAGTGATGGTCGGCACAGTTCAAACTTCTGAGGGGCTGTTTTCTTAAATCTAAACCTTTCGTCTAATTTTCAATTTGACGTGCCAACTTGTCATTTCGTTATTTCTAAGACATGACTTAAAGCTGCTCTGTTGTATTCATTTGGTGTTTTTTTTTTTCTTATTTGCCTTGCAGAAAGGACATGGCTCATCACTGCAGTTCTGTGTCTTTTTGCAGAAATCCTCAGTTTCAGTTTGGAACCACACAAGTGCAGTTTGAATAACGTGGGAAGACTTGATCTTTGTGTGCTGCCACATTCAGGTTAGGCAGGCCTCACCACACAAAGGCTCGGTGATACAAGGCAAGGAGAGTCATAGGCCTATAGGTCTCCATTAAAGTGCCAGTCATGAGTCTCATGGGAGAATTAGACTCTTAGAAAACTGCTAATTTAAGAGGAGGCATGCTGACCCTTTTAATTTTACATTAATTAGCCTCTATTCTCAATTTTCAATCACTTTTTGATACCTCTTTAAATTAAAAGCATTATGACTAGTTCATGTAAAAGCTACTGTAAGTACTCATTTTAATTAATAATAAACTAATAATAATAGGATAAAAGAGTCATTGACATCTCTAAGCACAAGTTTGCTGCAGTGTTATAAATTAGGGTAATAAATTTGATTTTATTATAAAGTCGTGCCATTGTTATCAGCGCCCACGGACATCCTGAAACAAACAATTCAGACAAGCATCATCAAGCCTGTTTTCACTCTCTGAACCATGAACTGAGCTCTGTGTTGTTTTGACACAAACACCCTGTTCCTCAAAGTACTTCCTTAAAAAAAAACAAATACCCAAAGCTCTAATGTAAAGCTTCTGGCAGTGCGGTCATCATGGTAACACCACGCCTGTGTCTTTCACTCCCTGGCAGCAATCGTACAAATGACAGACAGAAACAGACTCAAAAGCAATCCTGAAATAAGTCGCTGTCTGAAAACAAGTCCGCTCTTACATGTTCTTGAACTGTGAGCAGCAGAAGACTCTAATGGTCACACATGTGAATTATTATGTTGCAACTGTTTGATGCAGGACATATATACAGTTTTGAAGAGAATACTTTGAGCTAAAATGTAACTGTATATGGAGTGAGGACAGAGGAGAGTGGACACAGAGGACAGGGTTAGATGGAAGAGGATGACTCCAGTGGCGACCCCTGCGGAGTGAGTAGGCCTACCTAAAAGAAGAAAAACATTTCAAACCTGTAATACACAATTTACACAAGCAGCCTACATGTAAAATCACAAAAATAACTTACTTGTATGCAATCCACACCTGCTTGGTATAATTACATGTCTGTGACTGCATAGTTGTTTCTACGTATGTATTAAAAATAACACAGATTAGCCACTGTGGTGTAATATGAACAATTTATTACATCTTCATACTTATTACTAGCACTAAACAGGCACTTCTGGAAGAGGCGCAGCTGTTCTGCCTCTGATTAAAACCTGCTTGTATTCTGCTCTTATTTCAACAATCAAAGCATTATCCGGCTCCGCTGGAAACCAACTGTTTATTTCTGTCAAGGTGATGCACCTGCTCGCCTCAGCTCCGCCCCACCACCACCAACACCCTCCTTGACTACACTACCCAGAACCCACCGCGCCGCTCTCCACTCGCTCTCCGCTGCGCCAGTCCGCCCCGCTGACTCGCAGAACCAGTTGGCTCGGCCCAGCTTCTTCTTTCCTGCCTCCTCACGGTGTGCTGCTGCTGCTGCCTCTGTTGTCGTTGCCTGGTGTCAACCTACGCCGACGAGAGAAGAAGACATATCCCTCCCTCTGTTGAAGCAGGGAGGGGGCCTTTCACTTTCCTCCTCGCCGGTGGCACCGCTGGCAACTCCTCGCCCGCCCGCCCGCCTGCCTGCCTCTCTCCCCGGCTCGAGTTGAGCAGCAACAGCTCGGAAACATCTGGTCGCCGCAGAGAGTGCTACAACACTCCCCGTCCCTCTGCGCCTGTTCGTGTTGGCAGCCTGTTATGGAAATTAGTACAAAGTAGTTTGGGCTCCGAAGGGGAAAAAAGGGAAGATTTGACGGAGGAAGACGCCGGACCTTGTTGTCTGTAAGTGCTGCATTTCATACTGGAGTCCGATAAAAGGAGGTTCGGGAAACGGAGGGGGAAAAGTAGCTCCTTAGCAACGTTGCTGAAGTTGGTTTCCGATTAGAAGCTTCCTAGTCGACAGCTTGATAAAGAAGAATTTCAATATTTCTGGCGTTTTTACTAAACTTTTTTCTAAATTTATATAAACTTACACTAGTGAAATCTGAACTGATGCACTAAAATCTATTTAAAACACAGTTTGTACCCTTTGAACTTTTATTCTGTTTGTTAAAGTCCTTTAGATCCCCTTAGATGAGCTCCACATATATGACCAATCCTAAGTATTCTGCCAGACCTGATATAAGATGCCTAAGAAGCATCAAAGTTTTCCTGTTTTTAACTTTTACAAATAGATTAGGCCTATAAGTTTCACAGTTCATGCACTTTGTTTAATTGGCTCTATATTTAGTGTGGAGATGCGAAATGTTATATATATATGCCAAAAGTATTGTAGATTTAGAAATAGAGTTGAACTATCGAAATGCTCACAAAAGTCATGAAATATCCCTTTACGTTGATATGAAATCGAAGGCTAACTTCAGTACCATTTCTTAGCATGTCTGTGTTGTCTCGGCTCTTTAACAGTTGCCGTGTTAGCCGTCTCTCCGCGGTGTTTCACCAGCTGTTGTCATAGCACCGGGGCCTTCGGAACAACTGTAAATAGCTCAATATTGTGTCCTGTCCGCTTTACTTTTGTTAGCACTTATTGGGCTGTAGCTAGCAGCGTGTCTCCGCGCGCGCGTGTTTGTTGTGTCTTCTGGTAAGTAATTAATTATAGTCTTCTCGTGTTGTTCGGCGACTGTCTTCTTATTCCCCTTCCAACCTGCCGATCGCGACCTTTCTTAGATTTTGAGCTATTTTTATCTTAAACACTCAGTTTTGCGGAAAATTTGTTTTCAAACCAACTTAAACTATTAGTCATGATTCATAACATTCTTGTTTATTTATTTTCTAAGTCCAGGTCCAGAAGTTTCGCGCTGTCGTGGTGATAAAGTGTGTCAAAAGTAAAGCAGAAAATAATTTAAACTCGGCAGTTAGGTACGTTATGAGTCCAGTGAAGTTCAAGTAAAAGAAAAAAAAATATTTATTTCAGAACACTTAAAAGAAAACGAAATTGGTGTGTTTTAATTAGGCGACGATGCACAGCTGTCACTCTTTGTCCTTTTAAACTTTTCTGAGCCTCTACGGCCACCGTATTTAAACTGTAAATATAGTTAACTCACACGCTCCAAACTTGTTCACGTTTCCTAAAACAAAAGCAAAATAAGAACTTTTTTCCTCTGCTTTTTAAAGGATTATTCTGCCCTTCTTTTGTTTCTCTTTGAATTCTTTCTTTGTGGCTTGTTCCCATTGTTTCCTGCATTTCAAACATTTTTTTTTGCTCCTATGAATTGTTCAAAGAGGGGGAGGTTGTTCAAACTTGGGGGGTAGATAGATGAATGAATGAGCGAATGAAGGAATAAAAGATGAGGCGCAGAGGCGCTGAACCATAGAAAAGTGGAAAACAATATCAGCTGCGAGTGTCTGTCGGTTGCAAAATGTGCTGGTCTTTGTTTATGGTTACTGGAAGGAGGAGGTGCACTGACAGAGGTGCACTTGAAATATTCAGAGCACCTGAAGTACACAAAAAACTGAATCTTTATTATTTATTTGTTGTCTGTGAACTTTTTGTTTTGATAGTAGCAGTGGGGGAGAAAACTCATGTTTAATGATGACACAAATCACACTGCATTTAGTTTTTGTGTTTCTCTTCTTACAGAGGAAGCAAAAAAAAGGAAGGGGAGAAGGAGAGACAAAGTTGCGAAGTGTTGGTAGAATGAAAGAGGAGTCTGGTGGCAGGAGTGTAGAGGAGGCAGCATATGGCTGTAGAAAGAGCACAGCTGGAGGTAGCATCTCCATCTGAGGATGATGTCAGAGCAGCTGACAGGCTGCCATCCACCCCACCTCCTCCTCCTCCACCACCACCCCTCCCCGGTCCTTTATTGTGAGTCTCAGCGGCAGCCTGGGAGAGTTAGTGCTGTGTGTGTGTGTGTGTTTGCGGCTGCCGATCAGCGCCAGTTAGAAGGAGGAGGTGGAGGAAGAGGAGGAGGGAGGTGGTATCTCGTTCCCCCTCCAACATCTCCTCCACTTTGCATCTGTCCCTCACAGTTTGAACTGCGTGGATTTTTTTTTTTGTTTGTTTGTTTTCTCTCTCTCTCTCGCTCTCTCTCTCTATCCTTTTTTTGCCTACCACTCCTCTTCTTCTGCTCTCCTCTTCTACCCACTCATTGATTCAGAGTGAGAAGGATACACAGCCAGTCAGAGGAGCCCGGCTATTCTGCCACACTGGAGTTAATCAAGTTGATGCGTACTGCTGCAGGTATTGTTTTGCGTGTCTGTGCGTGCATACGCGAGTGAATATAGTAGTAGTGCGCACTGAGAAGTAGTTATTTTATTCTGGGGAATCTCCGCTGTGTCAAACCTGTGTGAGTGCTTAAGTAGCAAACAGTAAAAGTAGTTGTCTATTTGAAGGGTGAGTGCAGTCCACGGACACTTTGTTGTGTTTTTAGTTAGGAGTTAAGAAAGATGTATTTAAAACTCTGGCTTCTGTTTTCCTGTTTGTGTTGTCTGACATCATTTTTGGACACCTTTCATCTTTTTAAATTAGCCTCATCTAACCTCAATTTATTGAATAGAATTGGGTTTGAACTGTGTGGGGTTTTTATAACTTTTAGTAATTTTGTAATTTGTTGTTATACATACTATAATATAATATGTTATACTTAATTCTCAAATTTTAATTAACAAAAACAGCAAAACTTTTATTGATTAAATTAAATAAGCAGTATTTTAGTCCTATTTGTCTGTTTTTTTTACTTTACACTTAATTCTGTTCAGCTTTAAAATACTTAAATGAGTGTACGATATGCTTTACCCACTTTTCTGCCTCCCGTCGGCAGGAGTAGAGGAGACTAATTTAGAAGTTGCAGATTTGAGCTGCCTGAATTGGCTAGACAGCTGTAATCGCACTCCCTCCTAGTCTTAATCTCTTTATCTGGCTAGCAGCTGCCATATGGCCCCCGTCAGCTGGATCAGATGTGGGTAAGCCTCCCTCCCCGGCCGTCCCAGCTTCTCCCTCACCCTTGCTCTTCCCTGCTCCTCCTGTGAGTGTCTCCCTCAGACCCCCTGCATGAGCTGAGTTGACCAGCCCCGGACGGGAGGACCGGGTGGGCTCGGTGACGGACTGCTGCCCTCCTGAGCCTCCGCTGGCAGCTCCCTTCTCTGCCGCCGTCTTTATTTTTAGCCATCTTTAAGGATTAGGATTGATGCTGTGACGAGCAGGGCACTTACAGTGATTGTATTGTAAATCTTTTCTTCGGGGTGGGTGGGAGGGTTGAGGAAGAGGGCAGTTTCTTCTCTGGGGCGGATGTGCAGACTTTTTTCTTGTAAGATTCAGACGGGAAGGAGTGTGTAAGTGGTGTGTGTGTGTGTGTGTGTGTGGAAGGAGGAGGTGGCAACGAGGGGGGGTTGGCTGGACAGAGGAGTGGGGTGGGGTTGGAGGGGGGAGGTGGTACACCCTTGTCCTCGTAAGTCCCCTCATTAAAAGCAGTCTGAGCGAGCTGGAAGGTGAGCGCGCGCACACACAACACGCAGACATACACAGTCTCGCACACGCTCACATTCTTGGTTGAGCTTCATTCAAATGAGGCGATTTAACTGCTGAGGTTAACAGTGCTGAGCGGGAGCCATGTATTTTCTCAGGCGGGATAAATCAAGTTGGTTAACAGGTGGGACAATTTGCCGATTTTTATTCTCCTCTTCATTTTCTGTCATCCTAGATGCATCCACGTTAATGTTTCTAAAAAGTTTATTTTTTAGATTTTTTAAGACACTTGAAAAGGTTTACAGGAAGTTTTTTGTCTTGTCTTTCTCGTCTAATTTTAAACCTAAAGCAGGTACTTCAGGTTAAATGGAGTTGTGTTTTGACCGTGCTTTTTCTTTTTCTCTGGGCAGTTTTGCTTCTCCACTTAGTCTGTGGAGGTGGTTGGTAGGTAGGCTGGTACTAAGTGTGTGTGTGTTGTATACGTGAGGACAGTGTGCAAAGCTGAAAGCCGGTTACCTAAAAGAGCTGTGCCAGGCCAGGCCAAAGTGGGTTAATAAAAATAACCAGCGTAGGAGAAGCGACAATCCAGCAGTGCAGGCAGAGGAGTTGGAGTGATGCAGAAAGTGTAAAGACTGAGTGAAGGAATCTGACTCTGGTGGTTCACCTGAGATTAGGTCTTTGTCGTGGTAAAAACTAAATTAATTCTCAGATTCAGTTTTTATTATTATGCTTCTAATTCTTTGTTTTATTTCAGCTTCTTTTTATTTATTTGAACAAACTTTAAAAATACTAAAATTGATCAATTATTGTTGTTGATTTTAGAAAATATATATCTCAATTATTGCAAAAAAGGTTTAGTACTAAGATGATAACTCATTTTCCATTAAGTTAAATTTCATATACTAAAATATGTATTTTTTTGTATATCTTCTTGTACACTGACCTATCTTTTGTCATTTTTCATCTGGTTGTTGTAAATGTGTGTATGTGTTTTTATTTCTTTCAGCGTCTTGTATCATATCTGCTGTTGGCATTTATCTTCTATTTTATATCTCTCCCTTTTTTTCTTCTTTATTTTGACTTATATTTTATAATTTTGTTCATAAAATTTTTAACAGCTAAATTCAGTCATTATAAGAATGCTGTGGTAAAATTTGAGTTTAACTTAAATTAAAATCTGTCTTGTATTATTGAAATCTTGTAACTTCATATTAAATTCTGTTGGCTCTGCCTGCCCTAAGCATTTCAGTTTACTTTATGCAAGCATCACTCGAAGGACCCGATTCACTCACGTTTACCTCCGTGTCTTTGTGTGACTGCAGGTTATGAGGACGGCAGGATGGAGTTCCCAGACCACAGCAGGCATTTACTCCAGTGTCTGAGCGAGCAGCGGCACCAGGGCTTCCTGTGTGACTCCACGGTGCTGGTGGGTGATGCCCAGTTCCGTGCCCACCGGGCCGTGTTGGCTTCCTGCAGCATGTACTTTCACCTTTTCTACAAGGACCAGCTAGACAAGAGAGATGTGGTGCTTCTCAACAGTGACATTGTGACGGCACCGGCCTTTTCCCTGCTACTGGAGTTTATGTATGAGGGCAAGCTGCAGTTCCAGGACCTTCCCGTAGAGGATGTGCTAGCAGCGGCGAGCTACTTGCACATGTATGACATTGTCAAGGTGTGCAAGAAGCGTTTAAAGCAGAAGGCCACAGCAGAGGCAGACAGCACGCGCAGAGAGGACGATGGCGGGTCCAGCTGCTCTGACAAGGCTGACAGTCTATCAGAAGGTTCCACGGGTCGGCCTGCTTCTGCCGACCTGCTTCACAGTGATGAAGAGGAGGAGGGGAAGTCTGAGGGAGGTCCACTGTGGCTGAGGCTGCCGTCTGCGGACAGACCAGTGACCCCAGGCGTGGCTAGAACCAGCCCAGGGCATGGTGAGCCTGAAGCACAGGCAGGTGAAGGTCTGGGGGAGGGAGGAAAAGTGCTTTCCCCGGCCGGCAGCCCCAGCAGCTCCACTGGATCTCTCTCCCAGAGGTCCCACCGCTCGGTGAGTTCTCGTGGAGGGCACAGAGGTAGGAGGGTGTCGAACGATGCAGCTGACTGTGTCCTGGATCTGTCAGTGAAGCCAATTGCCAGTAGCAACCACACCAACCACCATCAGTCATTTTTCAGTGGGGCAGCGACACCAGACAGCATGCAAACCCCCCTGGCTGTGAGGGTGAAGGTGGAGAGGGGTGTAGCATCAGATGAGGAAGAGGAATTGGGAGGTGGGGACTACGACATGGAGCACAGCGGCTTCACCAAAACCCCGGTCGCCAGCACTAATGGAGGCCTGAGCCACCACGGGGTTGGTGGGCCTCTGTCAGCCCAGCGAAGGCTTGGGCTGGAGGCGCACCTGTCCGCCCTGCGAGAGGCGTCTCTGGCCTCAGAGCTGGAGCGGGACGAGAAGCCTCCAGCCTCAGCAGATGACGAGGACATACTGGGAGGAGAAAACGAGCGTGCCCAGGCTGAGGCGGCCAGCATGGATACTTCGCTACTGCCTTATGTCTCCAACATGCTGTCAGCGCAACACACCCAGATCTTCATGTGCCCGCTGTGCAACAAGGTTTTCCCCTCGCCCCACATCCTCCAGCTTCACCTCAGCTCCCACTTCAGGGAGCAGGAGGGCATCCGCTCCAAGCCCGCCGGAGACGTCAACGTGCCCACCTGCACCATCTGCAGCAAAACCTTCTCCTGCATGTACACTCTGAAGCGCCACGAGCGGACTCACTCCGGTGAAAAACCCTACACCTGCACCACCTGTGGCAAGAGCTTCCAGTACTCTCACAACCTCAGCCGCCACGCAGTGGTGCACACGCGCGAGAAGCCGCACGCTTGCAAGTGGTGCGAGAGGCGCTTCACGCAATCTGGGGACCTCTACAGACACATCCGCAAGTTCCACTGCGAACTGGTCAACTCGCTGTCAGTGAAGAGTGAACCGCTGGCACTGCCCAATGTCAGGGATTGGGCGATTGAGGACAGCTCCCAGGAACTGTGGAAGTAGAAACAGACTGTTGATGAAGGGAAAGAGACGTAAAGAAAAAAAGTAAAAAAAAAGAAGGGTGGAAATGTTTGGGGAGGAGAAAGGCAGGTTGGAAGAGTTTGATAGTTGGGGTTTAAGTGAGTCGTGTTCTTATTTGTTGCAACATCTCATTCAACTGCACTTTAATAGCACATGAAAATGTTACTACTGAGTTATTTTGTTGGTATTTGGGATCTTTTTTTTAATGTATTTTATTCTGAACTCTTCTTATAATTTGGCGTTAGTTCTCTGTGGTTTTTATTTTGCGTCTGAGGACATGGGGGTCCCAATTAGAATGTCTTGGCTTCTTGAAGAGTCTTCACCCTGTTTGTGTTTGACCCCAGAAACAACACTCCGCCGCCGGCCAGCATATCATTCCCAGGTCCACAGACAGCATGCACTACCGCAGGAGTTCATGTCGAACACACTGAAGTGAAAAAGCATTACAAATACTCTAAACGGGTACTTTGAACCCCACAAACTGAAGATGTGTGATTCTGCACTACTCTGGCAAAAACTTCACCTGACGCGTGTGAGTGTGTATGAGTGTTTTTTATTTAATTTTTTTTAATTTTCTACTTGCATGAAGGTGTTGTTGGCGAGGCGCTCCCCACTTCTCCTGTTAAGCTCTTTGGTGTTGTGTGTTCAGGGGAAAGCTGACTGACTGACAGGCAAACTGAAGGCACTCATTCAATGCACAGCCTCCTTTTTTCACTTCCAATCAATCTGAAGTATTTTCTAAAAAGTGAGAAGACCTTTACAAAATATTATTATTATTGTTATTAATAGATATTTTTTTGTCCTTAAATCTAGCTGGCAGTCTTTAAAACATTTCTTGTTGTAAAGGTATTTAATTTAAGGATGTATATTGTTCTGTTATAGTTTTAAGACTTTATTCATTACATTTTTAACTTAACAATTAATATTATTATTATTATTTTGTTACTTTATTTTGTAATGGGACCTGCTGTTGTTGCATGACGTCCAAACCTGTATATTTTAAACTGAAAATGTGAATTTGCTGTATTACTGTACACATTGTAATTGATCAAATATTTGATGATGGGCTTTTTTAAATTTCATTTTGTTTGTGAATACTACTCCAGGGTGCGGTCTGTTGAAAAGATGAATACTGTGGGGGAAAAAATGCATGAACATTTGATTTATTCTTAAACCTTTTAAGTTGTTTTTGCATTGAAGAGGGGGGAATGTTTGAACAGCAAACTCCTGACAATGAAGGGTTGTTTTCTACTCTCACTGAGCTCCCGGAGGAACGTTACAGAAAGCGTTTCTGTCGGATGTGAAAGCAAAACGATGAAGCATTTTAAGCCTGCGTCTTTATGCACTGATTTTTCTCTGCTGTGAGTGTGTGTGCGTGTTTTCCGAGTGTGTGACTCCGTTAGTACCAGTAAATTTAGCCTACTGAGGATCTACATCCACCCAGCACTTCGTCCTCCTGCTCCTCCTCAGGCGTTAAATGTCCCCCACCACTTCTTTCCTCCCGCGGGTTCTACCTTTTTCTGAACATAGTCAAGCCATTTCTAATTATCTCTGTGGTTTCGGCCTCTTATTTTTGGTCCAATCAAGTGCAGTCCGTGTGGCCAGGCTGAACCTCAGCCTGAGCTCTCCTGCTGAAAGGTGAAAGGTCAGTAACGTTTGTCACCTCGTTGCTTTGCATCGAGCCGAGGCCGAGGCTGAAACGTTGCTCAGCTCGGTGCAGTAAGTCTCACACCAGACGTTACACGATACCTGTGTGGGGTTTTGTAAATAGATGGGAGAGAATTGGCCTAGCTGAAAGCACCTTTGCTGAAAAGATGCCTTTATTAAAAAAAGATTTCTGATGCTAAGAAGTATTTAATACTGTAAAGCATCAAGAAATGGTTCTTGAAATTGTGTAAATTCATGGAATTTATTGACTTCAGACAAATATTGTCTCATATTTTGAATATATAATTGGAAAAGTTTTTGTGTGTTTCTATGTAAATGTTGAGTTTGAGTTAGGGCTACATCAGTTTGACAATTAATGTTGTGTTGAGTGATTAAAAAAATAAAGGAAAAGAAAAGATGGTCAAGCGTTTATACAATCCCAGGAACATTTGGCAGAGATCCGAACGCTCCACATTTCCTCCTCTCTCAGATATGTGTGTTTGCATGCCCCGTCATCTGGTAGTACCTGCAGGCTTTGCCAACGCAACAGTGTGGGTGACATTGCAGCAGTTTGCACCACATCTTCTCGTTTTGGTCTTGAAATGTTATTTCTTCACTGGCAGCGCCTCTGCATATGGGCTCCCTCCATCCTGCTGTTGTTTTCATCGCTACTGCTGTTTTATTTATTTATTTTTTAAAATGTTCCGTTCTCATGGTTGTGCTTGACCGCCTTAAACTGCTGTACTCCAGGTTTTTTTCTCTCTTTTTATTTGATATTAATTTTAAATGTTTGTTTTGTTTTTAAGTGTGAGTGTCGGGTGGAGTCGTCCACCGTTCTGTGAGTTAATCGCCCTGACATGTCATCTCCATCTTTATTGCTGTGCTTACTTGAAGGGGGGAGACTTTTTTTGTAAAGCAAGGTTGGGGGGAAAAAGAAAAAAAAATACAGAAAAAAAGTCATAGACAGTTTATAGAAAGGATAGAGGGATGCTTAAAATGACTGAGTTTTCTTTTTTTTTTAAGGACAATCACTGTCTTGAAAAAATAAACAAGCAGATTTTGATTGAGATCTATTTGCTCCCTGTTGAGATTATAATGTTTATTTTATTAAGTTTTTGTTTTCAGATTTAGTCATTTTTAGCTTTGACAATCATAGTTGGGTTGATTTTTTTTTTTCTCTCAAGGGGAGTAAATTCTAATTGTATTTAGTTTTGTAATTTTTGGTGTGCTGTTGTTGACATTTTTAAATTGTGTGCAACCTGCAATAAATTATAAGAATCCTGAAAATCAGCTTCTGTGTGCGAGACGTTCATTTTAGATTCAGTAAGTAAAAGCTCAATATTTTCCTCCTTGTTTTAGGTTGGGTCTGCATCGGTACTCTGAGTGTTGTGCTGCAGAAGGGACTCAGCAGGAGGTCCTGGCCTCCTGTCCTTCTGTCACTTGTGATGTGGGTGGAAGTTGTGTGTGTGAGTGTGTTTATAGGAAGCTCCACAGTGATTCGTGCTTGAATGTACAACAGCCTGCAAAAGCTGCTTACCCAATGCTTATATATCTGCAGAACTTATGTTTGGGAAGAAAATGTACAGCAGAGTGTTGAGATTTTATCCTACTGTATGCATACACACACACACACACACACACACACGCTGCTTCCTTCCAAACGTATTCAAGCACAGGTTTCCAGTAAGGAAATCAGCTTTAGCTAATGTCTTGCTGCTCAGTAAACCTGCTCTTACAGATGCACTAAAAGCCCCGGCGCTCACAGGCCAAGGAGCAGCGTTCATTAGGCCACAGATGGTCTCTTCAGTAAGCCCCCAACACACACACACACGATAAGCTCACTACTAATCTTTATGACATTGTCCTCTGTCTGATGGACGTCTAATATCAGTCTAAGAAACTTACTGGAGGTAAAGATTTTACGCTGTTCAGGCAAAGTGTCACAAAGTTAAATATTAGAGTTTTATGAAGGTAGACGACTGTTTTACTTTTTAAGAGATTTGATGTCAAGATAATGCAACCAAAGATTCATGTTTTTGGGCTACCTGCTCACAGAAATCCTTTCACACGTCCGTTCAAGTGCAGAAACACACAAATCCTCTCTTTGATTTTGGGCTGCGCGCTGATCATTAATTGCAGTCTGCAGTGTTGGAAGTGAACATCTGCTTGTAGACAACTGCTCTCTCTCTGTCTCCATGAGGTTTGCTGTGAATGTAGGTCATTAATTTGTTTCTGTCCTTTGTTTACTTAAGGAAGCGGGACAAAGGGGCAGCTGCAGAACCATTTGGATGTGCCCAAGGCGGGCCAGCTCAACATGTTGGGAGGCTGAGACCAGCTTGGGCTCCTGTCTGGGGCCCGGGCCCCTGCACCCCGCTGCATCGCGTGAGGGAGCCGACTCTGCCAAGCTGCCAGGGAGGGCTCCCCAGTACTACAGGGAGGAGGAGATAAAGAAGAGTGTGTCACGTGGACATGCGGAGATGTCCTGATGTTTGCATTTGCCTATCCGTTAAAGCGATGCATATTTATGTCCAAAAATCAGCTCGAGACAGATGTTCTCGGCATCTCAATATGTCTAACTTAGAATTTTTCCTTGTGTTTTTGCTGTCTTTGTGTCTCTGTGTGTGTTTTTGAAAGAAGAAGGCGGTTAAATGTACAGTAAGAACAAAGCACCATGACAAACAGGATTCCAGCTTTTAGCCACGCCACAAAGCGTTCAGTCAAAGCGTGTGCCCCACAAATGGGGAGAAAAGGCCCTCCTGTATCCTTTTTATGTCTGAGACTTGTTGATTCTCCGTGAAAAAAAAGGAAACGTTCCCAGGCCAGGTCTAGCCTGGGAAGAATTGACGGAGAGAGAAACAAAAGTGTGTGTGTGTGTGTGTGTGTGTGTGTGTGTGTGTGTGTGTGTGTGCGTGCGTGCGTGCGTGCGTGCAAGTGATCCAGGATTGTCTACATATTTAAAAGAGCTCCTTTGTTGAGAACTCAGCACAGCAGGACAGAAGGCAAACCAACAAGCAGCGCGCCTGCAAGAAGACAATACAGTGGTACTGCACTGGCTGGGGCAGGGGTTCTGGTGGGTGGGGGGATTTTTTTTATTTTATTTTCGGGGGGGAATCAGAAGACAGAATCCCAGCACCCACTCCACCTTCTCCTCCCCCTTTTTCCTGGAAACAAAAGATAACAAAACTCGAACTTGAATATCTGTGTCACACACACACACTCACACACTTCTGCAGCCTCTCACACAGCCTCCACATTAAATGCATTCACTTAGCCTCTCGACAGAAATTCACATAAGTCGTTTGCAGAGCTATTTTGACACTCCTTCACCAACGACATAGGTTTTATCCAACCTGCTGTCTCACAAACACAAAGACCCCCAGCTGGTCTTTCCTCTGGACCAGGCGACGGTGGGATTAAACTGTATGGTCCTTTGTGTTGTCCTTGCAAGAAGGGAGAGAGACACAAGTCAGGTGTGTAGAGAGGCAGACCTTTCAGCCTGAAAAACTTGTTTGAAGAAGCTAAAATCAATTTAAGGCCTGACATTTCTTGAGAGTTTTTAACTCATGATCGCTGCTGAAGCCACGCAGCAAAAACTGTAGCGGTAAAACTTCAGGGTTAAACGTTTCAGGGTTGATTTCAACTCCCCAAGTGTCATTTTAACACACTCTGAGTTTAACTGACTCCCAGTGTTAGAGTTAGGCTGATTTATCAGTTGTCTCAACTCTGGAGGGAGTTAAATAAGCTCCGCCCACTGTTAAGTGTTATACAAGACTTACAAGGCTCTCAGTGTCAAATTGTAATAAAATTTACTCTGTTCAGCTCCAATTGAGTTACAGAGTAAAACTTGAATGACACTCAGTGTTGTTTATTTTGCAGTGTAAAAGTATATTCAAAATGTGAGTGTTAAAAAACTTGAGCTGTTAATACTTGAGGTAAACCAATTCGGACCAAATGTTTTTAAAGAACTCTGCTTTGTGAGTTAAGGAATAGAACTTTGGTACACTGCTAATTTCTGTAACTATTCTGAAGGAGTTGATTTAACTATGAAGAGTGTGGAACTATTTAAATATTGAAAAGGTCTTCAAATGCATTGCGATACTACCACTGAAACCTTACTCTTTTACTGTTTGTGGCAGCCATCTTGAGTCGAGTCCAAAAGTTAATCAGCTGTAGATGTTCATCCAGTGAATCATTTCTGAGCAATTCATTTCAATTTGTTGAGCGCCTCATGAGATATTGTGCTAACGGTGCAGATAAATAAATACAAACACCAAGGCAGAAACTTGATTGCTGCATCTTTCCCTCCAGCGGTGGGTGATAACTACCTAGACTTAAGTAACAATGAGGCCCTGCAGAAAACGAAAGCTCCCGTTATGCTTCACCCAGCGGTGTGTGCGTCTGCCAGATAAGGGGCATTGGCGGGGTGTGTTCAGGGTGTTGTTGGACACTGCTGGCACCAGGACACATGTGCACGACTCAGCGCTTTATCATCGCCATGGTGACCTGACGGGGTCACAAAGGGAGGGGGTGTTTTAGTCGCTAACTCAACCTGTCAGGCTACTGCTGCTGTTCTCTGTGCTAACAGCGGTACTGCACGATGTGTGTGTGTGTGTGTGTGTGTGTGTGTGTGTGTGTGTGTGTGTGTGTGTGTGTGTGTGTGTGTGTGTGTGT
>JAVKLF010000073.1:11206160-11217444 GCA_034783495.1 Millerichthys robustus | reverse complement strand
CAAACATAGGTAAATGTGCACTCATGCACTTTACAATAAAAGGGGCTGATGGACTGCTTGCAGAAAACAATGACTGAACTAAAATAGGAAATCTTGCTTCTTCTTATCTAACTGTCTGAAAGTTACTATAGTTTACCCAGAATGATGCTCAGAAGTAATAAAGTAGTCAATCTTAACAGATAAATATATACTCTGTAGCATTTTGCCTCACTTGATATAGAACAAGTGTGTCATTACAAGCTAGCCTACATTTGAAAACTGCATCCAAAATCAGCATTCATCTCCCTTGATTCCTGCACTACACTTAAAGCAGTCTTTGTTTACACCAAGGTTCGAAAAGCACAAGTCAAAGTAATGAGTTTGCATTTTACATGAACAGCATGAGTGACACTTAAGAAGTATTGAGACTTATTAAAACATAGGTCAACCATTGTTCAAATAATCCAGATGCCCTAATTTCGTAACATGACTTGGCCTCTCTGGACACAAGTCAAGCAGCGAAAACGCTTGATTGCAGTAGGCAAACCCAAGAGGACAAAGTGCAGAGTAGGAGGCTTTTAGAAAAGTAGACACAAAAGTCATTATGATAACAATCATACTGCCAGTCAGTGATGAGCCGTGGTGACAGATTTCTTACAAGTGTTGACTAAATTTATTGACAGTTACTTATATTAAATAGTAGGGCTGTACATGGGAAAAAATTATCATTGCAATATTTGTGAGCATCTTATCAATATGGCAAGATACTGCAATAAATCATTTTTATGTGCCATGCATTCATGTTCTGCATGCTAATAATAATGATGATCTTAATGCACACACCTGGTCTCAGGAGGATATAATGATGATGACAGAAAAAAAAGAAAGCAGTGAGAAAAAAAGTGCACACTACAGATATTGTCATTTTATACAATATAGTGTATTCCTATTAATTAGCAGCAAAAACTCTGCATAAGTTCTATTTGCCTAATAAATCCTGCAAAAACATTTCATTATTTAGTCTATATACCGTAGTATGAGCTGGTTGTCAAGGCTAAAACTGCATATACGGCTGTAAAAAAAATCTAATTTGTCAAACTGAATGTCCAAATTTTAATTTTTCTGTCATTAAACAAAAAAGTCAATTGACATACTGACAAAGCAATAAATCAAATGACAAATCAATTAGTAGCATATAATTAACAGTTTTAACATACCTACACTCCTACATATCTACACAAAAGCTGATTTGTACACCATTGAAGGTAAGCATCAATAAAAACAATCAGCATCTACCTTTGCTTACTTGAATTTGCTTGTTTTTTTTAAATATATATTTTAACATGCAGCAGTGTTTAAAAGTTGCCTCTGAGTAACGCCTGCAGAACCTGAGCAGACTAATAATAACCAGGGTATGTAAAAATATCCCACCAATTACTCGGATAAGATTAACCCACTTTTAGAAACACCTAAAGGAATGTAAATGATTTTATGCTCAGAAAACTAGTATTTGGGCTGATTAAATGACTACAGGTGGGTTCTCAGGGATAAAGCAGGTGAAAGTGACTGAGCCTGGGTGAAAATAAACCGACAGGTGTCGCGGGTAAACTATATCCGGGTCCTTCACTGTTCAAATTACCTCTGCGAAACTTTCAAAAGCGAGAAGTAGATACCGTCAAAATGAACCACAATTTTTTTAAGTTTAACTACTTTGACGTATTCCGTTGGAGTGATAGCGAAAGCACTTTCTGACTGGGGGTACGAGATTTGGCAGAACATCGCTTCGGCTCGACGTGAAAACAATGTATCCGTTAAAAGCGGGGAGAAAAAGAGTAAGACACAAAAATGTACATAAATATAAACAATTTCCTCGCTTCTACTCCGCCTTCTTACCGGATAAAAGCGACACGTCTAGTTAACGAAATGTAAACTGTTTACCTTTGTCTTCGAGGTGACTTTTAGAGTTCAAGCCGTAGAGATTTCTGTTCCTCGGACCGCTTACCTCCGCCATCTTGGCCAACTGAATTACCCGACGTGTCTGACGTCACACAAGTTGTATTTCTTCTTGCGCTGCTTGCTGTGGTTGCACCGTCTCGAGACTTCTGTAACTGGGTCAAGTACACTGCTTCACTTCCATGACATCTTAATTTGTCTTTAAATGGTGCTACATTTGTAAGGAACATGCATTTGTGGGATGAGCAGTAGAGCTGAGTATGTGGGTTGTGCACATGGAAAATCTCATATATTTACTGCTAAACAGCTTATGTTTCTATCTACTTTTGTTTTGAGCTTCTGGTACCCCCAGATGCTGCCAGTCAGCTGCCTGGTATAGGATTTATTGTCAAGACAAATAAATAGTCCACCAAACACACATTTATATAAGTGAGAATTGCTCCAGTTTCAGCTTTTCAGCATTGGTAGTTATTTTTGCTAAACATATCAAAAGTCCTTAACAGCTTTTTGTTTAATTTTAATTAATGTACAAAATAGTGTGAAACAATGAAGAGCGTTAGATATCATATTAACAATGATAAACATAGTCAAAACTGGTCTCTCCACAATTGACTTCATTCAAATTGTCTAAATGAATGTTTAGGGTCAAACTTTTTCACACAGTATTTGGTCAAACCAACATCTTTAGCCCACTTATACAAGTAACTCAGCAATTTCTAGTGTGATTATTTTTAGGGTAAATTATAAAACACAATATTTATTCCATCTTGTTGTGGCCAATAGCTCCACACAGACTTCCTCCTTATCACCTTAACAAAGGTTAAATTTGTTATCACAGACAGGCTGTGTACACTTAAGATAAACCAGTGTTTGGCCAGATATCTCAAATACAGCAAGGGAAGAAATTACACTCTCCTTTTTATCTATTTTTATGATGTTTATACAGCTCTCAGTCATGGTTATTGCTAAACAAATACCCTTAAATACTTGCTGCTGTCATAGATGCAGAAATAGAAGGGCAGCTGCTGTTCAAACTCCATAATCCTGTCATATGCCATGGTGGGTAGTTCAGTTAAACAGCTGGACTGTGAATATAAGTGTAAAACCAAATAAACTGATTATTTATCATCATTTTGTCCAAATCACTCAACGTCTGAGTAGTTTCATTACCCGTTTGATATTAAAATGTATAAAAGCTTCACTTCAAGCAACCGTTTAGCAAAATGTCATTAAACTGAAAGATAGAATGAGATTTGATTTGTGTAGTTATTTATCTTTAACAGGTGTGTTGTATTCTCTGTTAATAGTTTGTTTGCATAGCTGCAGCTGTTGAGTTTGCATTGGCATTTAGCTGTCTACATGTTTATTCAAGCTCACGTTTGATTTTTTTGAGAGTGTAGTCGAACTACATGACCTGGTGCTTGTAACATTTACACACCAATATGGTCAGATTTTTCAGATAGAATGGAGAAGGCATCAATTCAAACATAACCTCTCTTCTTTCTGAGGACTACCCCTGATATCCAGGAGATCCGACTTCATCCTGGGATTAGATGTGACATTTGGAGTCACTGAAGGAGGTGACTCTTTTGTCGTTCTGCTCTTCAAACTGTTTTCTGCAGTCAGTTATGCTTCTTGTTCCATACGCAAATATGGTTAGTATGCATAAAAACAAAACAAAAAAAAAAGGTTGAGACATATGGGGTCGTAGCTGAAATAGTTGCACACAAATAGTTTTGTGAAAGAGTTAAAGGAAGAACAAGACACACCCCCCCGCCACACACACACACACACACTCACACTCACACGTGTTAATCTGGGTCTGTGCTTTTCTTAGAAAGTCTCATCAACCAACAGAAAGATGAGAAACACACGTGACAGCAGGCCCTGATAAATTTAGCAAGAGGAGCAGAGAACCCAGTGACAGAATCTAAAGACTGGCGCTGAAATCCAGATGTGTGGACTATTTGTGTTTACAGGATGTGTGTGTGTGTCTGTGTGGCTGGAGGTTGTCTGAGAATGGATTCTGCCAGATAGTTGTTTGAAAAAGAGCATCCTTTTTTGACACCAATTTTCTTTGATTAAATTATATTACCCCTCATCATATGTATTGTGTTTGTTTTTATTCAAACTTGTGATGAAAACATGTTATTCCATCTCTGAATTTAACTGGATTTCTATGTTGTATGAGAACTCCCACTTGGCTTTTTATGGACCACAGTCTGGATTCCAACTTTGGCAACCACTGACTGACCAAATTATAAAGACTGAAAGAGCTCCCTCTAGTGCCCAAATAAATACTTCAGTCTTAAAGTTTCCAACAAGAATTGTGTGTAAAATTGAAACAGAATTGACTATTAATTTCCTGAACATTTAAAACAAACAATGTTGACTAATAGTTAATGATAACATTTTGTTTAAAAACCTCCTGCAATATATTAGTGCCCAGAACATGCATTGTGGATCATTCTCAGTCTCAGCTATTGACACATCAAACGTCAGCTCAATATCTGTAAAATTGTTTAAAAGTTTAAAATCATTTTGTGTTTTTGTCTCCTTTTTTGTTCAATTGGCTTTGGCAGCCATACTGAATCACGTTGACTCCAAAAGATATATAATAATTTTATGCAACATACATTCTAACTGATAAAAAGGATTTGAGTTTGTTTAACACCCCAGACCAAAAGGTGGCGCAAACTCACTTCTTACGCTGGTTGGCAACCGCCATTACAACCCACAAAGAAGAATATACCGGAAACACCTGACAACAACTCAAGCATAAGCTACAGCCTAGCAGCTCTTGTCTTTTGTCCATTTTTCGAATTTCTAATCGAATTTGTCCATCAGTGGGGTTTACTTGTATTCTGTATGACGTCCCAGCCTTACATGAGAACGCTTCACGGATTTCCGGATTATTTGGCGATTGTGAACGCTTGGAAGCTGTTCGTGAGGAGGGCCAGGAAAGATTTGGTCAGAATTCTTCCTCGAAGATCTGCATCGATCATTTCGAGGCATATTTAAATCTAATTTGGTTCCCACGAACTGTCACAAAAACACTTGGCCTGGTCAACGCAATGCATTTTGGGTTGCTGTGACACGGAGGCAAGTTTATTAACAGTACTGTTGCAACTGTGCGTTTTTTAAAATCAAATAATCTAAAAAACTGTAAGGCGTACTAACATTACCTTTACCCACATTACCCCGCGCGTGTTTGTGTGTTCACGGCATTTCAATTCAGGTAAATTGATAGAATCATATTTAAATCTTATTTGGTTTCCATAAACTGCACATAAGCTGCAAAGCGACATAAGTCTAAGCATGTGCTTTATATCTTAGGGAAACCAGCCTATAAATTTATGGATTGCGGTTCTGACTGGGTCCCTTCTTTACATCTGGGACACACAGAAGTTGAAGCAACAAGTCCTGAGCGATTTGCCTGCAGGAGAAAGAGGCAGACTGCTACTAAAGGGGAGATCTCTGCACCTGTAGTCTCACAGGATGTAACTGGCCAGATAGCAGCAAATACTGAAACAGAACTGCGTGTTAAAGTGGATGGAGTTCCTGGTGGACCCTGCAGGACTGCTGCATCATCTGCCACCACTGCCGAGAATGATTCCCAAACAGACGGACTGACAAGCTCCATCCAACCAGCTAGTGTCATAAAAGAAAATGCGGTGCGGCCTGAGATGTCTGAACCAGGTACAAACTATTAATAGTTTTTAGACAGAACATCACAAGAAAAATGATTAGACTGTCTCTAATGGGAATGTGTTTAAAACAAATTTTGTGCTATCAGTTAAAGTTTTGAGTATACTCAGACATGTAGAAAATATCTCCCCTTTGCTTTCAGTGTCCAAAAATAACAAGCAAATTGAATATCATATCAGCATATTTGATTTAGCAAGAAAAGTCACCCATTATGTTTGTGGGAACTTGAAGTCACTGTTGTCCAAAATGTGTATTTATATTTCAATTTTCCATACAGATGTTCAGCCAATGATGAATAAAGAAGAAGAACTCGATGAGTGGAGCTCTAGTTTGCACCATCAGGACCCAGAGCTTCACATTAAGGAGGAAGAGGAGGAACACTTGACCAGTCCGGGTGGAGGAATACCCAGCTTCCCATTCACTCTTGTTACTGTGAAAAGGGAAAATGGTGAAGAGGAGCATCTGTCTTCACATTTTTATCAAAACAAAATAGAAGATGAAAAACCTTTTACCAGCAGATCAACTAAACAAAGAGAGGATGTGGAAGTGAGCAACCCTGTTGTAAAGCTTGTGACTGATAGAAAGGATGCTGACATTGTAGAGACTGAAATTAAACGTGGTAATGCTAATTATGAAGACTGGCAGATCCCTTTACCAGACTATGGACCTGAAAATGAAGATAATAATAGGTGTTTTAAGGAAACGTATGTGCCTGAATCAGATGAAAAAAATGATGTAGTGGGCAACACCAAACAATCCTTTACCTGCCCTAAACACACAACAAACCAATCAGAAAAAGGTTCCTCCACCTGTCTGGGTAATAAGACATGCCCTATGACAAAGCCAAATGTGGATTCTGAATTGGGAGCTCTCATAGGAAGAAAAACATTTGATAATGATGTTGGTGATCAAATATTTATTCAAGAGACACTTCTTGATATTGATACAAAAGTCCACACAGAGGAAGCACCGTTTGATTGTGATGTGTGTGGTAAAACATTCAGTGTTAAAGGAAGTCTTAACAGACATATGCGAATTCACACGGGACAGAAACACTTTAGTTGTGGTGTTTGCTGTAAAAAATTTATTGAAAAGACTGATCTGAAAAAACATGTGAAAGTGCACACAGGAGAGAAACCATTTAGTTGTGATTTTTGTGGTAAAAAATTCAGACAAAAGGCACATATTAACAGACACGTGATCATCCACAAAGGGGACAAACCATTTGTCTGTGATGTTTGTGGCAAAACGTTCAACGTGAAAGCAAATCTTAACGTTCACATACGAATCCACACGGGAGAAAAACAGTTTGGTTGTGATGTTTGTGGTAAAACGTTCAGCATCAAGGGAAATCTTAATGCGCATATGAGAATCCACAAAGGCGACAAGCACTTTGGTTGTGATATTTGTGGTAAAACATTCATCCTTAAGGGAAATCTCACAACGCATATGAGAATCCACACAGGAGAGAAACATTTCGGTTGTAATGTTTGTGGGAAAACGTTCATCTCGAAGGGAAATCTCGACGCTCATGTCAAAATCCACACGGGAGAGAAGCGATTTAGTTGTGACGTTTGCCGCAAAAAATTTATCTTAAAGACTGATTTGAGGAAACACATGAGAGTGCACACAGGAGAGAAACCGTTCAGCTGTGGTTTATGTGTTAAAACATTCAGTCAAAAGATACACCTTAAAACACACATGATTACCCACAAGGACGAAAAACCATTAGTGGTGACGTTTGTAGTAAAACATTCAACATAAACGCAAATCTTAATGCACACATGGGAATCCGTACAGGTAAAACATTTTATTTGTGCCCGGGTTTCTGATACCTGATATTTGAGACCTAGGGTTCTCTTTGGGCCGGTCTACAGGGATGTCTTCTCACTTGGCTTTAGCTGATCTTGAAATATAGAGAACAAAAACAAATACAAGCTCAATGTCGTCCATTGGTGTGTCGCAAATAAAACGACATCGCATAAAGATTTGTGTGTTTTTTGATATATTTGTGGCTTCAACATGATGGTTCCCCGTCCACTCTGAAGCAGCACTCTGCTCAAAGCAAACAACCAGAGCCGTGGTAGAACAAGGCCAGACCGGGCCTTACAATGCAAAAAATATGAACTCTGAAAAATAAACAGATAAAATGTACTGAAAAAAGAATACCACCTGTTGCTAATTACTTCAGTCAGTTGAAACGTGATAAAATTCTCTCTCTCTATATATATTTTTTATTAATTTATTTTTTATTGATTCTTACATAAATCTGGAGTTGTCTGACTTTTTCCTGCTACCTGTAGGTGGCACTGTAGGTTCAGTGATTAGAATAGAATAGAATAGAAGTACTTTATTCATCCTAGCAGGGAAATAACTTCGCAGTTGCAGCATAGAGAGAAGACACAGTAACAACTACCACAGAGTATTTGTAGTTAAAATAAAATATAAAATAGAAATGCTATAAATTGTAAGAATATAAAATGCTCTTGATATAAAAAGCAACTTAATAGCAGTCCTGCAAGGATTCAAAAAATGCTACTCTGCAGCTTTACCTTTTTGCTGTTTAGTTTTTGTTCTAGTTATGTTTTATTAAACCATTTTCTGTTAATCATAACACAGACCTGACCAAAATAACATTTGAACATTTCTAAAACTACTTTAGCCCCAAATTTTTCAACAGTGATACGAGTTTAAACACGCCTATCCACCGTTTACTTCAAAATATATAGTTCTGATAATGCTATATGAACAAATAAAAATATTATTTAGGTCGGAGGTGCACTTTTAATTCCTTTAGTTTATTTGCAACATTTATTTGACTTGTTAAAGCACTGCATAGGAATGCTGTTAAAACAATATTCAGAATTGTTTGTAAAGGGTAATTTTACAATAACAAAATTTAAACACAAATTTTCAGCTTATTTCTCATTAGAATGACTTTTAGGTACCAAGTTGTTTTGTGTGTATTTATGATATTTTGTCCAGATCTAAGTCTTTGCTTGTCAGTTTTTTACAGTTCAACTTTAAGTTTAGGGTGCATATTTCAGCTAAAGTCTTGTATTTTTTATCACCTCTGTAATCATCAGTATAGGAGGTCACTTGTGGGTATTCATTAAAGGAAAGCTTGATGTATGAGTCCAGAAGTTGCTTTTTAGTATGATTACTTTGTGCAATTACAGTAATGCAAACTAATTTGATTAGATTTAAGTAAGTAAAGTGCATTATGATAATTTTACAGTTTCAATCTTACTCCTCTGCAGGTATGAAAGCAGCCTTTAACAGCTCCTAATATATTTGACTGTTCTCTGTGTTTCCTCCTCTCAGCAACTGATTTATTCTCCCAGCTCTCCAGCTCTTTATACAGTTTGATCGGTTTGCTGAATCAACAGCATTGCTGCCAGGTTGTCATGGTGTCTGATTGTTGAGCATCACGTCACGTGCCCCATCCCAGCCGGACATCCCCGCCACCCCCCACCCCCCCAAGCCCACAGCCAATCCAGAGGTTACTATGACATTTAGCTCGGCAACAAGGAGATGAGAGGAGTCGGTGGCCTTGTGCCACCACATAGAATCCAGCTCTCCCAAATGATGAGATTATTTTAGAACTCATTGTTTTCTCAGAACAGTGTCAACAATTCATCACGTCGTGTTGAAGCACTCTGTGGGCTCATGTTTTTACCAAACTCAGCTTCAAGCTAACAAAAGTATGAAATAATTTAAAAGACATTGTTTCTCCATAAGACACAATTAAATTCATTCCGATGAGAAAAAATGGACAATATTTTTAGCCGAATAAAGCATTCATCTGTGTATTTGACAAACAAACCAGAGCAAATCTGTTGACTGAAAGTTTATTTTACCTAAGACCAGCATGCACACACCACTCACAAAAAGTCAGGGATATTTGGTGAGGTTCTGTTGATTAATTGTTAGAATTTGTTTCAATCTCATGATGTCAAAAATGTGAACAGCGTAATGATGCAGATTGTTAAAAAATTCTATTAAATTCAGTTTATATATCACCAAGTTACACCAAATGTTTTGGGGCATTGTAAAAAAAAAGGAAAAACAAATCAAAACCCTGGAAATTTATTAGCTGATCCATGGATGACACCATTGTTGAAATTGATAAAAAAAAAAAACAGCAAGTTGTGCAAAAAGATACTAAAACACTGAACAGTTGGACACATGCGTTAAAAAATTTAGAGAAGGTCACATTAGGTTCACCTGTAAAGATTAGATTCTATCTTAGGGTCAACCTGAAATTTCACCCAAAAGCCAAATGTCCCCCATGTTTTTGTGAGAATGTCTAGAAACACTTCTAGATTTCGTTTCAGCCTTTTAAATAGACCAGAAATATACAGAACATTAAAGTGTTTGCTTTACTTCATGGTTCAGTAACACATCGTGTCACTGTAGGGTAAAATACCCACCTACTGTAATAATTTACCTAAGGTAAATTTAGAATAAAAAAAATAAATGTCAGATCATTTTGTCATGTCGCCACAGTTAAACCAGAGACCTGAAACCTCCCGGGTCCCGAGGCCTCGGGGGCGGCAGCAGTCTGAAAGAAAAGCCAGAGACGAGGCTCTGAGCCCGGGCTCACTAAACACACCAGCAGCATGGGGGCTCATCACTCTCTCCACACTTTTGCTGTCAGACCTTTTGTTTCAGCTACATAACTGCCTCAGAAGGACCTGCCTCCCAGGTAACTGCGTGCTGCTGAGTCGGTGCTGGAATGATGGCGCTCAGTCGAAAGCACAGACTTAAAAAATGTGGACCAACCAAAGGGTAGCCAGGGACGAGAAAAGGGCAATAACTGTTGGAGATCTGCTACAAAACACGCCCTCTTTGTTCAATTTCTGGGAACAGAAGCCCCCCCACCCCCACCCCCCACCCCAAGTCTCTACCTTCTTACACAAAAGAATGGATGTTGCTTTAAAAATTTCAAAAGTAAGAAGTTAAATGCTTTTTTTTTATATTTAAATCTAAAACTTAAAGCCACATTTTGTCTTGCACCAATTTGTAAAAGTTAAAGTAGAAAAGTTTGCAGTTGCATCCCCTCAGATTATTCCTGCTGAAAAGATGTGCAATAATAACAGGTTGCAGATTTAATCTTTCTTGTCAGCAGCGAAACCACTCTTGTGTAGCCGAATCCTTCACAGACCGAAGATGGATTTTAACAGCGTTGTGTCTTCTGCTTTTCTTCACGCATTTTAATTTACTTTCACCGACTATTCAAATCTTCAGCTCACCCCCTGGAGTCCTGGCATATAGGGAAAGAAAAGCTCAATAAACAGAAAAGTAGCATGTTGGACTGCTTTTTTTCCCCCTTCAGGGCTCACGCTGTGTTTTTTAAATGTTCTCTTTTTTTGTGTTTGTTTTGAATGTTTTAGCATTTACTCAGTAATTATCGCTGCTTTAATTACCATCAGCACAATTTGAAGTATTGTCAGTAAATATTGTTGTTTATCACGCTCCATTCCTTTAAGACTCTTTGCTCAGCTTTCAAGCTAAAACTTTTCTTCTTCACTTAGAAAACTTTTGGACCCAAATTCCAACCTTTTACTTACATTTATGACCTGTTTGCTGCACATTAGAATTACTTAGCTGAGGTTAGAAAAACTTAAAAACGTACTTTTGT
>JAVKLF010000073.1:11147990-11162839 GCA_034783495.1 Millerichthys robustus | reverse complement strand
TATTCATCACACTAACCTGAAACATCAGAGGAACTAACAGATGATTATATGCAAGTTAAAAAAAAGAATTCATTACAAAACAATGTTAAAAACTCCATTACTGTGTCATTTTGAAAAGTAAACCAACCTTTTTTTTAAGTTTTTTTCTGTAACTTCAGATAAATTATTACAGATATGTCAACTTCTGTAAAACTAAAATCAAATTTCTTAAATGATGTGACTCTCACTAAAAATGATAAAATTCATCCCATCTGTGGCTCTGATTCTCCTAAAATTAGCTTCTTTCCAATCTTTAACTGATATTTAAAAAATATTATAAGGCTATAGTTATCACCATTTAGTGATGAGACTAAAAAGTATTTAACTAAAATACTGACTTTAAACCTGCTTTATAGTTGCTGTTTTGCTGATTTTGTGAATAATTTTAAGAATTCAGCCTGGACCAACTCATGTTCATGTCTGAAGACACATCGACTTAAAATAAATAGTTTTCTTTAATAATTTGTGGAGCTTCATCGCCATAAGGAGAGACCTGATCTTATTGAGTCATTTTCTGTCAGGTTTTCACGTCACACAAATTTAAAATTATTTGTAAAAACAAATTTAACTAAAGCTCATTTACACTCTTAATATCATTTTTCTTTCACAATATAACGCAATCTTACCACTTAAAATTTAAAAATGAAATACTTCACTTCAAGCCTTAATTTAAGGGGGGAAATATTAACCCAAAAGATGTTTTCATGAAGCTTTATTCGGCATCATGATCCTTCGTGCTGTGACAGAAAAACACTCAAGCTGAAGGAAACAGACCGTTTTTGTTGTACGAATATTTTACTAACACACTCATTTAAATTGGGAATAAAAGGAGTGAGGAAGCGTTTCTGAAACGAGTCCATATGATGAGCTGTAAACGTTCAAATAGAGCAGTTTATGTATTTGTGGAGAACCGACTGTATTGGTGGGACTAAATGTTACACACGCGCGCGCGCGCGCACGCACCCAGCTCCATCAGAGCCACCCTGTGAATAACGACGAGCTGTAATTACAATCATATATGTGGGTCTCCGGCACCGCGCGCCATACCGCGCCATTAGGATCACAAATAAGTAATAATTTGCTAATGACAACATTATGTTGAGTCAGTTTAGGGCCAATTAAAGTGAGTGATATTTACATATGCCTAATGAATCACCGCGCGAGGCAGTTTCGGGCGGCCTCTAATGAATATTCATCCGGGCACGTCTCCCCCGCGCGCCGCAGTTTACAAACTGAATTATGGCTGATTTGCCCTTTTAAAAAATGAACATGGGCGCATCTCCCCACAAGGAGGAGGAGAACAATAACGTCTGATGATAAAAAATGTTTTACTGCTGAGCCGGTGAGGAGGAGGAGGAGGCTCAGCTGGAAGAGGAGCTTCAGAAACTCCAGGCCCTGGTCCTCCTTCGGTGACTGGAAGTGATGCTTTTAGGGTGGTCTCTCCCTGAGTAGAGCTCTCTGAACATGTAATTGATTTGTTTTGACTGGAGGTGGGTTTTTCAGGTGCTGGAATCAACAGGCTGCATCAGTCCCCCCCCCCATATATGTATAAACATGGTCTCACGGGCTTCTCATGCAAATAAGCATCTCCCTAGCAGGTGTCAGTTGCATCTCTGATCATCTACATTCATGCAGCTGCGCCTCAGAGAACCAAACACTCGAGATCAACTTAAATATTCAAAATATGCACGGATGGAGAGCATCTATAGGCCGAACATTTCAACTTGACCATGAAGCTGTAAGAACTGGAATAAATTAAATGCTCTGTATTCTTTGAGAATTGCCCCACAACCTTTCATATAAAGGTTAAAATATAAAGTAAAAACTTTCTAATTTGCAAACTAAGTGCTTGGAAAGTCAGGGTGTGCAAAGCATTTATTTTTTTTTTTAAATTAGGGATGACTCTCATACCGCTCCAAATTCTAGCTCAATGTCTGTAGGTTGTGCTGATTCTAAACCAAGGGTATCTAATCCTGTCAGCTGTATTCTGTTTTGGAGGTTTCTCTGCTCCAACATACCTGATTTAGAGTATTGGGTGTGGGAGCTTTTTTATTTTAAAATTATTATTAATTGTTCAGTTCATTCAGAATTACTTTTTATTGTAATATTTTGCATAAATTATTTTGTTAGAGCAGAAGAGGGTGTGCTTGAACACAAATGTTTGGAACTGAGAATATTTTGGGGATTAAACCATCGAAGGAAAACATCTACCACCCGCTTGGACAATTAATTTATTTTGCCTGAGTTTTTTTAAAAAACTAACTTGTTGTAATAGTGTACTTTTAATTAGTTGAACTATAAAGACAAATGCCACTACAGGGTGATTGGCAGTCATTGCAGAACCTGAAGAGGTGATTCAGTCACTGAATCAGTTGTGTTGGAGCAGAGAAACACATGCAGGAAAGCGTCTCTAAATGAATAGGATCCCTGTTTTAAAAATTAAGCAGCTATAGGCTAAATCTACACCAAATGATTATTTTCTGGTAGCTTCAATATAAAGCAACCGGTTCATGAGATATTTTGCTAACAGACAGACAAATGAACACACAGTGAGGCAACAACAGTTTTGCTATTGCCTGCTTTTGAGCGGCGAAGGTTCATGTGAGCACAGAGCCAGATGTAGAGGCAGTTTCCTTTTTAAAAAAAATCTTTTTTCCTTTCAAATGTCCTACTGGTGATTTAGTTTGCACACATTATAAAGTATTCACAGAAAAATAAATGAAACCATTAAATCATAGGAATCATTTATTTCTTTGTCAACTAACAAAACAACAACAACAACAAATAAAACAAATGGGCAATGCTAATTTAAATTGCAAACAAATAAATACCAAACTAAGTCATATTAACTCTTAATAACAACGTTTTAATAGACAAATAATACATAAATATGCAAAAAAAGTTTATGAGATATGATAATAGAAATGCTAAATGTTATGTTTATCCGAGTTGTACAGAAAATAGCTTTCATCATTCCTTCATGTTGTTTCTTTGTGAATCAAACATATCTGCTGCCCCCTGGTGGTTACTTTTAGATGCGAACCAGCTGTATTATCTGCGTTAAACTGAAATTAACATATTTATGCTGAGCTGAGAAAAGCAAAGTAGCTTTTTTAATATTGAAAAATAAATAAAGCGTTGAATAAAACCAAAATAATATCAAAATAACAACGTAAATATTTGTTTTTAGGAACAAATTAACCAACATTCCACATTTTTCCTTTCAATTTGAATCCAAACCCACATAGATCGAGTTCAGAGTGACACAAACAACATATGTCCACAATCTGGTTTAACAAGTTGTTGCCTTTAGCTGAGAAATGCAGCTAAAATGTGTGCATTCAGCATGTTTAACTAAGATCAGATACGACTCACATTGTGCTGTTTTCCACTCATTTTATAGCACAAAGAAATGCAAAATATGGACAAAAATGTACTTTTAACTTTAAGAAACAATTATTAGTTCATTTTTCAATGTTGTAGGAGTAGTACAAAAACATATTTTAAATAAAGAACATCATGTATTTAAGTCTAGGAGGTTTTTAAATTTATTTTTTAAAAATCGTTTTAGTCATAATCCATATCTCATATCTGAGGGTTGGACCTCCTGGCAGAGTTGCTAAGGGGGTTATGGGAGTTTTAATGTCCAGTCTACATGTTTTGGAGAAGGCTTAGGGCCTTCTAGTAGAAGGTGCGGAAAGAGTATGTAGTGTCAGGGTCACTTTTAAGGGCTATTTGGCCCCTGTAAAACCAGAAAAAGAGCTGTGCCCACATCCTTGTCACACAGTTGCGCTCATTACCCATGTAAGATAGACTCCATCAGGGCTGCTTCTTTCATTCAATCCTGCCATGGTGTTCATGAACAGGACAGTGTCGGATTTAGGAACGTCAGGGTTCCGTCTCTGCTTTTTGCAGATGATGTGGTTTTGTTGATGTTTTCGGACCATAATCGTTGGTGTGCACTGGGGTGGGGATGCTTCAAGCAAATGAGTTCAAGAATCTGGAAGTCTTGAGCATGAGTGATGTAGGATGTAGAGTGAGAAAAAAAATTCTATCTACTTGAACGATAAATCCTTTTTTTTTTCTCAAAGTAAATTTTTATCAGTACACAAAGCTGACATATATAACAGATGTTTCTGGTAGTTTAGGCAGGTGGAGGTCAGGGAAAGGCAGTGCACCGTCACGGTCTATATGGGTTTGCACCGTGTAGGCTTTGACCTCTACCCCCCAGGCCAGCACGGAGCTGTGGATGATACCCAGTCTGGCCTGTTCATGATGAGCTGCTCCAAGCTCCCTGTCCAGGAAGATGTCCTGGATCTGGGTTGAGGACACAGTCAAAGGATCTTTCACTGCATTTGCATCAAAGTCCATATTGGAGTCTTTGTATCTGTTCAAGTCAAAATAAAAGCCTTGATCTTGGTCGGCGTTGGTTGTCTTGGCACGGTTTGCGTCAGAACACTCTTTGAATGGCCTCTCCGGCACATTCAACACCGTCAGCCTCTTCAGGTGTTGCACTGCAAAATACCCCTCCTGGGGAGAAAAGGGTGTCCCCCGGGGCTCGCCCGGGGGACCACAGTGGACGAGTGTAAGGTGGATGACCTCTGAGTTGTTGAGCAGCCGTGCGACATTGGATGGCGACGTGAACCAAATGGTTAAATTTGTCCTCCGGAAAACAGGAGCAGAGTGTGCCAGGGGCCACTGCAGGGTGAACCGCTCAACGATTTTACATCTGCACTCAGTCAGTGACGAAGAGCTGCAGGGCTGCGGGTCCTGGCTGCACAAGTAATAGATGAAGCTGCTGTGGGTGACGTAAGCCAAGCGCAGGTCAGCCTCCGACATGCAGAACAGCAGGCAGAGCAGCAGAGCAGGAGGGCTGAAGGCAGTCATCCCAGGTGGACGAGAGTCTCAGGGGGCCTGCTGGAGGATGGACATGGGTGTCAGACAGGTGGAAGCTGGGATCAGGTGTTCATGGCCAAGCCTGGGGATGAGAGAGAACAGGAATTTGAAAGAGGAATCCCCACACTCTGACTGAGGTAACTTGTTACAATTTAAAAATTACTGCTGAAGTTCACTGAGCACTTTTCCTCTATTCCGCTCTCGTCATGCATTTTTGTGCCACTGAATGTTATTACTACGGTGCATCTCGTCCATAGTTTGTGTTTAAATTCTCTCTCTACCTCTCAGCATGTATTTGCAGCTGCTCATCATCTTTTCTGTATTCTGTGGTTCCTGGCGGATCAACCTGCTGAGTGTTAATTGTTCATTGTTGTTCAATTCCTCTGAGCTGTTCCCTCATCCCTGCTGTCTGAGATAGAGGTTCTCCTTCTTCCTGGCTGCCCACCTCTAGCAGTCTTTTGGATATCCTAGACAGGTTGATACATATCTATTTTGTGCATTTGCACTGCATACTTTTGCCTGTGTATTTTTTGGTCAGCAATGCATTAATCAAAAGTGATTTTATTGTACTAAAGGCAACTAGCCAAGGTAGCCTAGCATCAGCCATGTCCTTTCAGAGAAATGATGGATTACACAAAAGCAGCTTAAATCAGACCATGAGGGAATAACGTGTTTTCTTGAACCACCCACAGATATAAATACAAAAAGCACTTAGTGTGTGGCTCTTCTGACTTTTCCTAAAATGAGAAATTTTGGGAGCCTGTGGTTTTTTTTTCTTTCTTGGCTGCTGTTTATCCTGACATTTCTCCGAAACAAGATTATAGACAACTTTGTTTTATGTCAGCTAGAAAAAAAGGATGTCAGTGTCTATATGGGACTTTGACATCAGGCTGGTGGTGCTGACAGACAGATTCATCACAGACAGGTCATCATCGGTTGTGTGTTGTGAGGTGAGGCGAAGCTCATTGTGGTCACTGTCCAGTTGTCTGTAGTGTTAACAAAATATTGCATAAACCACTAAACAGACTTTAGTCCAATTTTCTGAAAGTAATTGTAAGAGTTGCATCGAGACCTTTTGGAGTTAACATGATTCATGATTTCTGCCGAGCACGATCAATGTTAGAAAACAAAACTGCCTTTATTTCAATAAATTTAACAGATGTTGACCTAAAATCTGGAGTGGTAGTAGCTGAGAGTTACTCCCAATGCATACTCTGAGCACTGACTGGTCTTTGTTCAAAACTTCCCATGGGTTAAATGCAGTATTAGATGAACATCTTCCATTTTTGTAGTGAATATGATTTAGTACACAGCTAATCAACCTTTAGCTCTGTCAGTTTTACAAACACTGGGCGAAATTTTCTTGTGGTAGTAGTTGACAGTCATCTATAACTTATACTTTATGAACTTTAGGGACCTTCTGACTAGAGTGTTATTTTACAAAATGAAGATATTGAGCAAAATATGTGTAATAGTTCCATGCAATGAGCATTGAATAGCTATAATTCACTTTTTTGCCTCTACATTGCATAATTTTAAGTCTTAAGTTCTTCTAGTTTCACAGCATCAGCTTTTAAAGCAGACAGTGGTTATAGTTGAAAACAATAAGATTTCAGTCATCTGTGAAATTGTTACTTTGCTCTGTTAGTAACGTCTGAGACAAATGAATTGCACTCCTTGTGAGTCAAATCACCTTGAGTTTAACCCTTGAACTTTCCCAGGAAACAGAATTGTCGTGTGAAGAGTTGACATGAAAACGTGCGCAGGTTGGGTAAACAAATGCCTCTTTTTTTTTTCCAGGTCATTGCTCATAATTACAGAACATTAGAGGAGAAAAGCTCTGAGGTCATGAGTGCTTCTCATTCGATTGGCCTTTTTTTTTTTTTTTACAAAGAAAAAGGGATGTTGACAGAAATGACAGCTGGTTTATATTAGGTCTTTGTCTCAAACACACTGTGACGGGGTGTGTTCTTCCTGAGTTGCAGTAATAAGGAGACATTGTCTGGCACCGGGAGACCTCGTTGAGTTTCATGAATAAAAACACACCCACAGGCAGAAAATTACAAGTGTGGCGATGTCTTTGAGATTCCAGAGAAAACACTGTTTTGAAATCTTGGCTTTTTTGTCTTGAGGTCTGCAAATGTTTTTCTGGTTTGGCAGTGATATCAGAGCACGAACACGACTCTCCGTCTTATTTTGAAGTCTGGACAGAGTTGACCACCGCATTCCTCCACTACCGGAGTTAAACTCAACAAAGGCAGAATTATAATCCTGCAGCATTTTGAAATCCTTACTGTTTTGTCATTCAGCTCTGTGAGTAAAAGTTAAGGTTGTTTGAGGTTTACCTCAAGTAAAACATCTAAAAGTGAATGTTCTGGGATTTGCAGCTGTGTCAGACAATCAGATTAAAACATTTGGCTGCTCGCTGAACATTTGTTCTTACTGACGCAAGTCTACAGCAGACGATTACTCTTTGAGAGTTTAGTAAAACCTGCCCAGTGGTACTTGAGATATTTAGCTAACACAACAGACACACAAACACACATGTTCATCAACTTTTATTCTGTCCAATTGTTTCTAGTATAACCCAGACCCCTTACCCTAAACCTAACCACCCCGCCGGTACTAAACCTAAAGAACGTTTGTATCAAAGTGTAAAATTAGGGTTTTGATTCTTGTTTTCTTGCACTTCCTGTTTCTATTTCACACACCACAGAGTTCTTTGCTGAGGTCAGGCGTTACTTGGATAAGGTTACACAAGCAAATATCTAAAGCCTCCTGTAACAACTGTGTGGGGAAAAAAAACTCTTTTCAAGTTGAAAATTTGATGCACCACATACAGAAACCACATGATGGGATGAAAAAAAATCTGTTTTCCCGCAATGAAAAATAAATATATATTTCTAAGTTCATATACCTCCCAACACATTTTAAAAAAATTATTTTAAGTTTTGTTAAACTTGACCTCTGCAGCTGAGAATCATTCATTTTGCTTTTTTCATCTGAATGACTTTTTAAACACTTGAATAAATGAACAAACCACTCAACATAAATATGCTTACGTGACAGTTTTAAACCACATCAGTTCTACAAAATGACAACTTGTGGTGAGTGTTACAAAACATTTCTGCATGAGGAAGGAGGGTGTATTTTAACATCTGAGGCTCAGGAGTTGCATATAAAGGGAAATATTTCATATGTAACAACATGAAATAGGGAAGCAACTACATCAGCATCAGTCTGCAAAAAATAAGATAAAATAAAATAAAATAAAAGATGCAGGCAGACACAGAGATAATACATACAATGATCTGAAATGATCCAAGGCAAAAGGTGCACAGATCAGTAATTCCCCCCAAAAAACAGGAAACAGACAAGAGCAAAGACCATGAAGTGAGTTTATTCTGCCCTAAAAGCAGCTCCTCCTTTTATAAAAAGCAATTTGTAGAATATTATTAATATTATTACTTCTTCTTTTGGCTTATCTTATTCTGGTTCACTGCTCTCTCTAACTACCTCCATTTATCTCCTCTTTGTCTTTTTCCTTGCAGTCGAATCTCTACCAAACCCACTGTCCCTCCTCTGGACATGTCCAAACCAACTCAGTCTAGTCTCTCTAACTTTTTCTCCCAGCCATTTAACCTGTGCTACAACTCTGATGATTTCTTCTCCATCTTTGTCCCTGCTAAGGAGAACCTCAACATCTTCAGCTCTGACACTTCCACTTATGTCAGGCAGTTTTAAAGAATTATTTGTTGGTAAATTGATGACTTCACAGGGATGTGGCAGAATCTTTATTTTCTTGTATTTGAAGCAGATATTGCACTTTTTTGATGAATGTGCAAATAAGAACAAAAGGAAATTAAGGATATAAGAATAATGTAGGGAGACTGAAAGTTAGCAGACAAAATATTAGAGGCAAATTTATTTGTATTTCATTTTAGTTGTTATAGAAAAGTTTTTCCTGGCTTTATAAAGAATGTTATAAAACTTTCTTTGGTTACTTGTTGTGTCCTCTTCTGTCATGTTGCAGAAAGGCCGACTGATGTTGTTTCAATGTGTGTTTTTACTGCATTTGTTTCGGGGATTATTATCACACTGGATGATGAAGTTGAAACTTTCTAAACCTGACAGCAACTTTCTGTGTTCATTATTTGGTCAAACTGACAAACAAGTTGTTGTTTGCCTTAGTACAAAGAAACCTCTAGATTTTCAGCTGAAAAAGAGCGGCTACAAGAACAGGACTGAAAATAAGAGTTTTAAAAGTTAAATAATTCCTAAACAACTCCGCATGACCTTCATAAAGCCTGGCAAAATATTGAGTAACATTTTAAAATACATTCAGGAAAGTCTGGCTTCATGGAAGCAAAACTAGCAAAATTAAGAAACTTTAAAAATATTTACAGATCACCAATAACTCTGTGAAACTTAATGTCGTTTTGAACAACACAATTTTAACACCATAATGCTCATTTTCTTCTAAAAGCTCCATTACTGGGAACCTTTTTCTTGTATTGTTTTGTTCATCTGGGCTCTACAAAGTCTGCAACCTGCAAACACTTTCAACATATCACATGCCAACTACAGCTTCAACAGCAGGAGGCCAGTTGTTCCATCATCACAACAACAAAGACATATTTTTTTCCTCACATCACTTTGCCAGGAGAGTTATTACAAAATGTTTCCCCAGAGACGAACCTTTGAGCGTCAAGCCCGAAAAAGAAGCACAAAGAGTAAAAGAGCTTAATCTTTTATGTTTACTCAGCCTGAGGAAAATATAAATTATCAAGGAGTGAGACTCACTTTGTTTTTGTGTCCTGAAACGTTTAATAATCCCAAATTTTTACCAAAAAAGAGAATGAGGGTCTGTTCTGACAACCTGGTATTCTCTTTAGGGAACAGAGTCAATTTGTTAGTCAGAAACAAAGTTTGTGCGGCTTAAAGCTGCTAAAAACAAGAGCTGAATAAAGTCTGTGTCAATTCCAGTATTTTTAAAGCTGTTTTCCACGTGAAAAGATCTGTGGGAATGTCTCCATTGCATAACAGTATCAGGAATGAAACATGAGAATATACAGAAGGCTTTGCTCTTTTTTTAAAGAGTAACAGCTGGAGACAAACAAAATACAATTTTTAAAAACTAATCAATGGAAAATAAATGTAAGTATCGACACTTTAAATTGTTCAGAGTTCGGGTTTATAACTTACCTCAAATTCCTGCTGTGGAGCAGATGTGCAAGTGTGTCTGTTGGACGCTGGAATGGGGAGGGAAAAGTTCCCATCCAGCTGACGTCAAGATGTGGGATGTGTCCTTCAGAGAAAGCTGAAACTCATCTCATGGAGTTTAAATTTAGGTGCAGTGTTGAATTTGAAAGACTGCACATGTTAGGAACAGGCTGAAACAAAGAGGATCCTATATTCAGCAGCCCATTAAATATGTCACTAAAAGTGTCCTTCTCAGAGGTAGAGTGTTAAAGATTCACAACGCCACAGGTTTCTGGGTGTGTTTAAAGATATGATGTAGCTGTTAAAGTTACATCACATCCAAGGTATTTAAACTGTTTTAATCAGTCAGTCAAGTTCACAGAAAAACTTGATTCCTGGCATAAAAGAAGCAGTTCTCAGATATCTGCTGCAGGAAAAACCGCTGCTGAGCCAGAGCATTTGCTGCATTCAAGGGCTGTTAAACATATCTAAATTTGCACTTAATGTTGGTTTATGGAGATTTGTTTTGTATGTATTTGACATATGTGTGTAAAAATTTGTTTTAGATTGATAAATACAGAAAAGGAACTCGTGTTTCTCTTTCTGCATATCTCTGTTTTGCCTCCTGCGTCAAAGAAATAGGCCGACGGCCATATGTCCGAGGTTCTTTAAATGCAGCACTTACGGCATCAGGAAGCTCCAGCGGAGCTTGGTCAGAAGCTGTTTGGGTTTACTTCCAAAGGTGCATCTAGCTGTGTTTATCCCACAGCGTCACGGCAAAACTTACTGCTGCTCTGACGATTTTGTTTAAAAAGTTAAAGAAAAGAGCAAGTTAAGCTTTGCCAGAACAAGATGGATTTAACTCAATTCCTTCTGGTTTTCCTTGTTTTCCTGAAGACAAATCTGCTCGCAATTCATGGTGAGTAAGAGAGGAGACTTTACATGTTTGTGGACAGCTCGTTGTGTATTGTTCAAGTAACGATATCTTTTTTTCTCGTAATGTCGAATAACATTAAAACGAGCCAAAATCCTTTCATGTAGCTGCGTGTGTAAAGCGGTGACACAAGGAGTCACGTTCGTGGGCGTTTTATCGCAGGGAAACGAGGTGGATCCCGGAGCTAGCTAACAGTTAGCATGGAGGGCTGGAGAGCTCTGCTCCATGATGATGCTTTAAAAAACTCGATAGTACTGTTTAGTATTTCATTCACACAGTAACAGCCCCAAAATGTTAAACTGGGAGGATCTGAGTTGAGTATCTAAGTTGGAACACAACACAAAAATCTCCTTTTCATTCAAAACATGCTGCTCTATGTTCATGTACGCAGAACTGCTGAAAGCTTTTGGGTTTTTCTTCATTTCCTCTTTGCAGTTTTCAGTATTACACAACCCTTTACTTCTATTCTATTACATTTGACTGTTTTTTTTAACAGAAGAAGCTGGTGCAAACAGGCTTGATTATATAGAATAATTGTCAAAACCTTCAGCGTACTCATTCTATTTCTGTAAATTAACAGAATCAAAATCATCTGGTTTGGAATGCTCTTAGAGTTTAAAATAAAAAAAAAAACAAACCTTGATCTTGGATCACAGAATGCTTTGTCAATCTGTGGTGTTGTCCATTCTCTTTATTTTGTCTGAGACAATCAAATCTTATAAATCACTTCAGACACAAAACATTATGCTTTATGTTGAGTATTGAGAAAAACAAATTCTTTTATCAGGACAAAGCGGTTTCTTGATTTTAAAAAAACATTTTATTAATTCCTCAAAAATCACATCTTGATTGGAAATGTTTTTTGTGTTTCTGTATTTTATTGGTCACTTTTAGATGGCTTGTATCGGTTTACTCTTTTGGGTGTAATATTTATCTTCCAGTCCTTATAAAAATCCCCCAAAATACATTTTATTGTATTTTTTTTACTGTTGAAACAATAAAGTCAAAAGCAGAAAAGGCTAACGCAAAGTAGTTCATAATTGGGGGGGGACTACTCTAAGATTTATCCTAGTCTACACATTCATTTCACAGCAATCTACAACGTACAAGTCTTCTGCCGGGGTCCAAGCGCCAAAGTACTTTTTACATCAATAAACCTTTCTAATTGCATTATGTCTATGTGAGTCTTTCCAGATTGAATTTCCAGATTCTGCAAATGGTTGAGACTTACCAGGCACTTGGCTAATGGGCTCAGATTTTCAGCAGTCTATGGATGTTTTATAAAAGATGGTAAAATCAATCTCAAGCTAATAGTTAAAGAATATTGGAAATTGTAACATCAAAAATGAATAAAACTGCTCTTAGACACTCACAAGATAGTTATAAAAGTATCTGAGGAATCTAGTAATCTATTCATTGAAAGATGAAAACAAAAGGGCCACTCTCCTTTTTGAATAATAGGAGAAACACTGGATCTTCTAATAGGTGCTTAACATGGACCAGACTGCTCTTTTCACACAAGCTATTTTCCCACGCACAAATCAAAATTTATGGGGAATTGAAATCCCTTCAAAAATTATAACTGAAAAAGCAACAACCTCATATAAACCATTTTCCTCTTGTCTCACGTGAACCATTCTCAGCTGGTCCAAATACATCCAACCCAGGGTCGATTCATTGAGTCAGTCAGCACAAAGAAAGCTGACGGTGTTTTTTTTGTTTATCTCAGCTGCTTTACCTCACCACAAATGACCACAGAATTGCACATTTAGGCAAGTGGAAATTATATATAGAATTAGTTTAACTCTTAAGCGTGTCCAAACATTTACACAAGATTTTATAGAAATTAGTAACTGGATAGTCAGGCTGATAAATCTGTTTTCAAGTTTTTTTATGCATTTTTTTTTTTTACTTTGCATGTAGAAATTCATTTAAAACTGTTACCAGACAAAACTCATTTGACAACATCAGCAAGATTCTTCTGCCTGTCAGCAGTCTTAATCAATAAAAACCACTTAGAACACTTCTAAATGAGGTTTGGACCCAGTTTGCAAAGTAACATATTAAATTATGTATTTTTATTGTTTAGTTATTTCTTGTTGTGGTTACATACTGACAAAATATTGCTGAGAAATAATATTGCTTACTAATTTTTTTTGTCCTGAAAGTATTTTGTTTTGAATGCAATAAAATAAAATCAACATTTATTAATAATCTTTATTTAACCAAGTAAATCCCATTGGGATCACAAATCTGTTTTTGCAAGGGAGGCTTGAGCCCGTAGGCGACCCGACACACATTTTTTTTGTGGGAGGAAACTGGAGTACCTGGAGAAACCCACACAAGGAGAACATGCCGACTCCACACAGAAAGACCCTTTGTCTGAACTGAGATTCAAACCCAGCGCTTTTTTGCTGTGAGGTAACGGTGCTAACCACTGATCCATCATGCTGTCGATGCCTGGATGATGTGTTCTTTGTCTGAATAAATTTCAACCACATCTGTTAGGGTGATTTCTTTTTTTTTTACTTGTTTTTTTTTTCCAGCAAACTTGACCGACATGACTATGTTGCGTTGTGCACTGTGGGTGTTGTAAACTGTTATCTTTAAAAGTGTTGCGGTAATTATATTGAAGTGCTTTATGCTTTCATGTTGTTATTGTTGCATTTAAAAGCTCTGTTTGTACAGAGAAGACTGCCTGTATTTACAAACCAAAACATTTTTAGATCGATTTTGCATTTGAATATTTTGCTAAAACTTTTGAGATTTGCTTCAAAGCGATCTGATGAGTCACTGTCCAACAGAAACTTAGGCTGCTTGTGACAGGGACTTTCCTCTGAAACGATGCATGTTGGGTTTGAATTTACTTTCATTTATGACTCGTGAAAAATCTTCCCATTCCATGGGAAGATTGAGGTTAGGTCAAAACTTTGAACAAAATGTAGAGCCTGTTTTTTTGGTGGCAGATAAAAAACCCACCGAACACACCTTTTAACAGCTAATTGAGATCAATTTACAAGAAGTGAAATTCACCTCAGGACATTCCTGGCAAACAATGTAAAATGACATAGAAAGTAAAACTAAAACTAAACTTAGTTGGTAAGATCATAAACGATTCAAAAGCTGCAAAATGATTACTTGGCAAAAAAAGCGCCAATCATAATAACTTTCAGTTTTAAAGCGTTAAAACAATAAATCAATAAATGATTCAAACAGTTCAATACATATTAACTGATTTTAAAAGTAGGTTATTAGAAGCAAATAGCAAAGTTTTATCTTGTTCCATCATATTTAAAGTTAACTTCAAGTTAATATTTTATGCATTTTATTACAACTAAGTGATTATACTGCTTCCTAATTTTAGGGTTTAGTAATGGATCACATAGTTGTCTACATATAACACGTACAATTCACATTTCTGGTACTGAACAATAAATTTATTTTAGTTTTACAATTCATTTATTATTTTAACAACTATTTTCTTGGTTTTAATTCCTGTTGAGCATTTGATCTTTCACTGAATCATTATTACCGTTAAAGTTGTCATTTGATTTTTAAACTTTTCTTAGGTCTTTTGAGATATTTAGGTATTTTACAAGAATCGGTTTGCCGAATGTTATCAAGGATGTTGAGTCAAGTGTTTTCTGAGACGCTTCACACAAACAGAGGACTTGTCCCAGCAAGTTAAGACGGTTCACATGTGTGTGTGTGTAGATGGAACAACTGCCTATCTGAACCTGAAAAAAAAATATAGCAGCCTTGATGTGATCAGTAAAAG
>JAVKLF010000073.1:11112786-11137022 GCA_034783495.1 Millerichthys robustus | reverse complement strand
CTGTCATGATATGGATACAGAATAGGTCAAAACAAAAAGAGTTACTGACTGTACTATTGAGGCTTTCCAGGCTTCTTAAAACTCTTTACAAAACTGCGGAAAACTTCAATTGTGGTAGACCTACACGGAGCTGTCGTTAAGTCAATAACTTCTGGTTCCCACAAAACCAGCAAATAAAAAATCTAAATGAAATAGCCTATTGTTCGGGTTCCCTGAATTTCCTTTTGTATTTTGAATTTGAGTAATAAACCTAAATTTTTTTTGTATCAGATTTATAAAGAAAAATGAAATAACGAACTGTTAAGTTCTACCTGTTTAAAGTTTGACCTGTTCAGAGTTAAAGTTAAGTGGGGAACCAGATTAAACAGAAACCAGATACCTAATCCAACGTAAACTGATGGGTTTAGGTTAGACAACAACAACATGCTAACGTGTGTGTGCGTGTGTGGTGAAGAAAACACATGACAAAGCAATCCCTGGCCCCTTGCCTCCCACCCCACCCCCGGAGTTTGTAACATGAAGCTGATCGTGTTACAAACTCAACAACAGGAGAAGCTGGATGGGCTTAAAGACCATGTTTATGTCATAACAGTTCATGCACTGACATTTAAAAAAGAGGAAGCTGACGGCAGCATAAAGGTGATGGGGCAGCACTGTTAGGCTGTTGGGCGTGTTGGTCCTCAAACAGCATCAACACCATGACTCGCCTGCTGCTCGGAGCCGTGCTGCTGGGGAACCTGAACATCTGCGTCACAGCACAAGGTAACAATCCACACACTCCGATCTGAGCTTCAGTTTTAAAGATGGAGGTGGGGGGGACAAATCGAGGTCCTGGAAAAGGTCACTTTGTTTTACTGCGACTAAAACAAATATAGTGTTTGGTTGAGCCTCATTTTGTTTTGTTAGAAAACATATATATTCCAGATCCTGTTAGGGAATTACAGATTTGATAACAGTGATGTAACTAATGGTGAGTTACAGATTTATATTTTCAACTCTTTCACTAGTAAGAATAAAGAGACAGGATGCGTAAAAAATAATAGCTCTGCAAAGTGTCTGTTATTGCTCCAGAGTTGACTAGTTTGGCTTCACATCTGCAGCGCTGCAAAATCGAAGGATTTTCTATCATTTTAAAGTTGGAACTTTAACGTTGAAGAGGTAAAGCAAAGAATGAGAAAGTGTAGCGTAAAAACTGTAGATAGGAATCAAAATAAGAGAGAAGAAGGAAAAAACTGAAAACCAATTATTATGAACAAAAACAACTATTTAATAGAACCTTCAGGGTTTTCTTTGATTTACTAAAACAGTTTAACACTTTAGCTTCTCTGTATGTGAATAATTACAGCATGTTGTAGGCTAGCTAATAATGATTGAGGCTCAAGAGACAAAATAGAGTTAAAAAACCTCCACATTCACCTGTATTGATCCGCAACCCTTAGACTGCTGATTGTGTACGTTTTACTTCTTTCTTTTGTTTTGCCTTGCCTCAAAGGTCAATTTTAATTTGCAAATCACATAAAAAAGGTCAACCACAGTGCTTCACAGTCAAGTAAAAAAATCTATAAATGACATGAGAAAACGGAAGAGATGATAAAATATTAAATGACAGTGGCCACTCGCGTTTATTGGTCTCCTCCTCATAAATAACTTCCTGTGTTCCAGAGATGCTCGCTTCTCCGTCTCAAGTGATGTTTAAGTCCACTGACTACAGAAACGTCCTGCACTGGACCCCCCCCACCAACAACTCCTCACTGCAGTATAACGTCCAGTGGAAGATGTGAGTCTACACACAATCACACAAACACAATTTACAGATAAGAATTATTATTTTTTTTTCTGTTTTAAATGAAGGCTAATCATTGAGCTGCAGGAATCACGTCTTACTGTTTATTTTCTGTTATTATTAAACACATAAATGTATGTAATGTAATGTTCTCATTTTAACTTTGCAAGTATAAGTGTTTGTTCAATTGTTTCAACTTTTAATCTAGTTCAATAAAAATAACCAAATGCATTCTTAAAGATTGACCAAAGTAGAAATAGTGACGTTTCAGGAATATATTGTATGTTTCAGCAAAACAGTAATACGTTTTCATGACATTAAGGTAAAATCGATATATTTCTATGGAGATTTTTTTTTGTAAATAAAGTTAAATACCAAACCTCATAGCACACCATTGCCAATCAAAGTCAACTCTGTGATATTTGAATAGATATAAAATAGTACACATTCTGTAGAAATAATTTCCACCAGTGATTCAGTTTAAATCTTAGTTTGTAAAACTGATGAGCTTGTCTTCACTCCCTCAGTTACGGCGAGCCCGATTGGTTGGATGCTGAGAACTGTCAGGGGATCCACAAGCGCCACTGCGACCTCAGCGGCGTCACCTCGAAAACCAGCGAGTGGTACTACGCCCGGGTGTGCGCTTCCTCCGCTCCATCCAGCACCAGATCGGCCTGGGCCCTGTCCTCTAGATTCAGCCCTCGCTGGGACAGTAAGTGGTCCCACCAGCATCCCCAAACAGATGCAGCAACCTGAAACAGAGTGTTTTCTTAAAAAAATAAAACAAAATACTCAACGCTTCTGCAAATAAACTCTACGAAATGTGAATCTCTGCAGCCAAAATCACCCCTCCTTCACTGAAGGCGAGCGTCAGCAAAAAAGGCATCGTGGTTCAAGTGAAGGCCTCTCGGGGTCTGGTCCGCAAGATGCACCACAGTCTGCTCTACAACGTCTACCTCATCCACGCCAATAAAAGTGAGGTAAGCGTGAGCAAAATGAAGAATCAAACTGGCATCTGGAGTGAAAAACTACCACATCAGTACAATTCTGCAGATAAAGAGGAAATGAGAGTTGGACAGGAGACGGAAGAGGAAGAGCAGAGGAACAAGAACAACAAAACCAAAAGAAGAACAAAACAACTTCTGACCCCAATTTTCCTTTCTGTCTGGATCAGAATGTTGGTTCTTAGCTTCTCTGAGAGGAAATGAGCTGCAACTGAAAAGAAAACCCAAACCTTCCTTATTTTCTTAGGTGCAATTGTGTTAAAAGATTTACTTCCAAATGAGGCAGATTTTGTTATAACGTTAACCTCCGCTGAAAGGCAAAGTTGGGTGATGATGTCTCTGTCCGTTTCAAGATGGCTGCCATGTCTAACAGAGCTTTAAATACACACAGATAGCTGTGATCCAGTCAGTTTTACAGATGTGTAGCTAAACCTTTGTGTGGTAGCTGAGACTGACCCCTAACACATAATCTGAGTGCAAACTGATGGCACAAATATTTTTTGGAGCCAACCCAATTCAAGATGGCCACTATAATTACCAGACCTTCAAAAACAGACCATGTTTATAAATGTGTTCAAATTTGATGTAGTAATAGCTGAGTTGCTTGCAACTTACATCCACTCATTGTACACTTTCCTTGCCATAAACCAAATATTGAGCTAAAATTGCAATGTAGTAGTTGAGAGTTCTTCACAACCAAACTTTGAAAGAACTTCACAACTACTAATCGGGACCGTTTTAAAACCATGGAAGCAAAATAAAAAAAAGTCTGTATTTATACAAGTTGACATTCTCCTCTCCAGGAGGTGTTTGAGATGACCTGCTGCTCCAACCATCTGATTCTGACCAAGATGAACCGCAGAACCAAATACTGCCTCCAGGCACAGACCGTCATCCCCTGGCACGTCAAAAGCAGCATTAGGAGCACTGCAAAATGCATCAAGACACCCTGATCCTGATCACACGGGTACCGAACACACACACACACCATTCACAGTATCGTCAGCGAGCGAAAGACTTGTTTTTTGTTCCGATGAGAAGCCAGGTATCAGCTGGCACTGAAGAATCACCCGAAGCGGCGGGACAAGAAAAAAAAAACTGGGTGGGAGGTGAAACTCCTGGAGGAGGAATCTTAGCAGGAGAGTTTCTCCTCAAAGATTATTGTTACCTCCGTGTACTCCACCCTTTTTACTGTTTTTAGCTCTGCGACAGAATTTCAGTCCATTTGAATAGTTTCTCCTTTGAGTTTCACTAATTTATTTATTTATCTTTTTTTTTTACAGAGGCACTGATTTGACCCCACTCGTCACTACAGCTTTAATCGTCCTCACTACCTCGACAGCAACAAAGATCTTTGCTTGTAAAAATGATGAATTTTAGGATTTGTTACTGGTTCTCATTGCAAGCATTGCAAGGTTCTGAACTACAGTAAAAATAAATGGTGCAGTTTGAATGTGTTTACTCCTGTAGTTTTCCATATATGCAAGTCTGAAATGTGGGTACGCACTCAATGTAAACAAACTCTTTATACCTGCATACTTTACTCAATAAATATTAGCATATTCAAATAACCCTTCATTCATGATTGTTTGTACACGTTTTTCTTCTCTTTGCACATATTTAATGTTTAAAACATAAAAGTTTATTTTCACTGCAGTAAATTGTTATTGGAGTGCCTTTTTGTACTTCTTAAAATAAAACAAAATAAAAAAAAATAAGGCAACAGTTGCCTCGATTCAGACTTTATTCAAAATCTTGATAAACATGATACTGTTGATCGATCGGGCATGAAATAACAACCAATACTGTGAGGATAACAAACACGGCTCACTGAAGCAGACGTTAGGCCTGACAGTCCGTGTGACACAAGTGTTCAGTGACTTCAACAGAAATAAAACGTTAAACAGCAGGTTTTTGTCATTGGTCACGGGTCTTTCAGTTAACTTTTAAACAAAAGCGGCAGGTACAATTAATGGTTTTGCATTTGAATAAAGAAAATAATCTGAAATTTGGTCCTGCAGCCAGAATCCTGATGGTTTTTATTCATATTATTGCTGCAGATCATCCAGTGCAGTGGTCTCATGGGAATATTGAGCTACTATTAACCTTTCTGTGACAGTGGTTAAGTGAAATGTACAGGACCAATGTGTTATTTACGTCTTATTTCTCACAGAAACTGGCCTACAGACAGCACCTTTAACAGTTGGTAAGGCTTTGACAGTGTTCAAGCTGGTTTTAAAGTCAATGGTAATAAAAATACATAAAAAGGGACATTTCATACTCTACAGAAAATGTCTCAGCAGTACACACAACAGGAACATATTTACAGCATCTGCTAAACGCACAACTTTTTAAAAATGAATTCTTGGTGAACTAAGTAAACAGATAAGTATTTTTTCTTAAATGAGGGCATAAAATCACAAGTAAACATCCTTTTTTTTCTCCAGCATTTAGACTGACTCTGAAACTTTATCCAGAACATATACTGCATATTAAGTCCTACATTCTTTCAAATTCACAAAAATCTGGAGGAACCTCCCTAACAAACCAAGACACGGAGCCCTTTGTGAGTCCTGAGCAAAACATTCAACTAGCTGAAATGTTTATAGTTCAATAATAATAATAAACACTCTTCATACAAATATCTCCAGACTTTCTTGAGTCTGCCGGGATCAATATTTGGCCAAACGGAAAAGTTCAACAAAACCAGTTAAATGTAACAGTTCAATTAGAAATACTGAAGTAAAATAAGGATATGAATATGGAGTGTAGAATTACTGACCTTAAAAAAAGGAATTACAGGCACAAAGTGGACAGATCAGATGTGACCTTTTGCAGATCTTGACGCATGGGTTGGCATCAAACCACCAGCTGCCATCATAGGGAATTATTATTTTTTCCGTTATTAATTTGGGGTGATTTTTTTTCTGACGTGAGCATCCATGCTTGAAGTGGTCTCCCATTTTGCTGGAGAATACATACCAGCACACCATTGCAACTTTTCGATTAAGAGATTCAGCATCTGCTGTGTAAGACATTTAGTGTTTTTTTAACGGTTTCAGGGTGTTCTGAGTGGAAACATACCTGCATCTGCACTATGATTTCATATGTAACCTGTTCCTAGAGCGCAAACTGTACTGCAGCATCGCTGACTCTTAGAACAATCATAAAACATGTATACAAAAGCTGATAGTGGGTAAAAAGTACTATTTACAATGTATTTTTTTACATTATAAGACTATATATGCATGCATGATTCTCAAGAGAAAAAAAAAAGGAAACCATCTAAGAGCGTGATCAACCAGCTCTGAAACTGATATGGAATGTATGTCCTGCTGGCCACTAAAGTATAGTCAAGTCTCTTCATATTAAATTACAAATAAAAATAAATAAAAAGGTGAGGGTATTGTGTTGGGAGAGCTGCAGTCAACGCTGAGCTGCACTGACAGAATGAGAAAAAGGAGGGGCTTGACAGAGGTGAAGACAGACGAGTCCAGCAGGATCAGAGAGAGAGAGCTGCTGATCCGGCTCTTGGATGTCCCGCTCAGATTTCAGAGCCGTGTGTGTTCTGGAGACGTGGCGATGGGAAAGGCTGAGGCTCCTGTGACAAACTGATGTCACTGGGCTCCAGCACTGAGACAAAGATGGGTTTTCTACACAGAAGTATTAATAATGAAAAGAAACAAAACCAGATGATCTGTAACCAGAGTGGATCGCGCCTCTAGGCTGTTAGGAGAAGAACTCTTTCTCCAGCTCGAAGACGGAGGGCCGTCCCGGGGAGCTCTGGATGCGGCAGAGAGGCACGGTGCAGTCCCTTTTTTGTCCCTCTGCGTCCATGTCGAGCAGAGAGCAGCCCCGCTTCGAGGACAGCACCATGTTCAGGTTCTGTGCCGCCTTCTCTCCGGAGTAGTGACCCAGGGAGTAGCTCTTGTTGTGTCGTCGCAGCAGGGCCCACGTGTGAGGTTTGGCCCGGAAAGACACGGGCCGCGGCCGTGGGTCGGCTTCTCCACTCAGCGACTTTTCGTCCCTCTTTTTTTCCTGCATCTTCTGTGTGGCAGGAGGGGGCACGGTGGGCGGGCCATTGGCTGTGAACAAAGAGAACAATCAGACAAGATGCTGAAAACACACTAACCTTTGTTCCTCATGCTACTTGGAACTCACCGTTGTGGTTGAGGGCGTACTTCTTCCTGCGCAGACGAGTTCCTTTGTTGTGGTTGTTTTGCTCTGGCAGCTGGTTCTGAGTTGGGACTGGTTTCTGGGTTTCAGATGCGGTTTTGTTACTCTGCTTGACAACTAAAGCTGCTCTGCCGGGTCGGGATGGCGCCGTGTGGTGGTTATTAAACACACTCTCAGGCTTCACAGAACCGAAGTCTGACACCTCAGCCTCTGACTGTAGGAGGCACTTGGTAGAGTTGCACTCCATAATGGCCGACATGGAGACAAGATTGACAGACTGGATGTGGTTTAAGGACGTCTCTTCCTTGCGGGAGCGACCGCTTGGCGGCGAGGTGCTGCGGCGGAACCGAGTGGCACGCTGAAAGAGGCCCTCCTTTTTCTTCTTCTCCTCTTTTGGAGGCTCAGATTCTTCCCCAGGGGCTGCATTTTTAATTGCCTCTCTAATATCGTAACCGAGCACCACAGAGGCCAGCAACGACCCGCAGCCGTACAGTGCAGAGTCCGTCCTGCGGCGAGCCGATGCTCTTTTCAAGCTATTGGTGGGGGTTAGCTGTGGGGTGGTAGAGGTTGAGGAAGTGGATGTGGTCGTGCACGGGTCATCTTGAGTCTCTGGTGGGCCTCCCGGACCTCCTGCGCCGACCCCAGCATCTCCCAGTCCGTTGTTTCCACTGGAGCTCTGAGGTTGCTGCTCGTCCCTCCACAGAGGTAGATCAATGTACACCTGGTTGGGGAACTTAAGCTGCTTTGGTTTGGAGCTGCTGTCGGGACATTCCTGCGAGAACGTCTCATCTTTACCTGCTAAAAACACAGGAATTACACTTGGTAACATGTAAAATTATTCAGGTCAAGCATTAAGTCACACTAGATGTCACACAAACAAACAAAAACACTAGAGTTCATCTATTTTCTCTAAAATAAAGTTTCTGAATTTTTTCAGAATGTGTCTTGCTCAAGGACACAACACCTGAGAAGGATGGGACGGGGATCAAACCAGCAACCCACCGGTCACAGGACGACTCCCCTAACCACTCTTCCACAGCCGCCAATTTATGACAATATGACAATTATTTGCTGTGTTTTATATTTAACAAGACTTAAAAATACTAAACCATCATTTTAAAGACCTTTTCAAAAACGTTTTGTGGTCAACTTTAATATAAGGCCGGATTTTTTGTCACCTTGTTCAACAAACAGGGCTGCAAGGGGGACAGACTTCTGGGACTTCAGCAGGCTGGTGGACCAGGGGTTACTGCCGTCGGATAGAGGACGCACTCTGAAAACGAAACACCAGTTTCACCATTTCTCAGCTCCTGAATAAATGATCAATTTGAATCTACTTTTTTAGTATGCAATATATTTATCTCCCCACTTAAACAAAAGATGCTGACCGAACAGGGCTTGAGATGTAAAAGAAAAACTGTTCGTAGAGCTGATAATGTGATGTTAAAAAACTTTTGTAGTCACAACAGAAAAATTATATTAGATGTAATACAGATATTATCAGCAGCTGTTACAACATCAGCTCAGAGGTAAATTGACTGATGGAGGAACTGAGACTCCCAGGAATCAAATAATCTCAGCAGAGGTTGTGGGACTTGAAATGAATATTTGTGTAAATCCTACCTCTCAGCTGCAGCAGGTCTTTCTTTGCTCTGTACTGAACTGGGGCCCCATGTTCTTCCTTTCTTCTTGATTCCTTTTTTCACGTCATCAAACTCCTCCGGCCTGAAGAGGGAGCTGCGGCCCCACGTACGGTTGCTCTCATCCTGGGTTACTGTGAACACAGAGGTTTCCAGTGTTAATACAGACAAACTGTTGGTGAGGAGAGCAAAGCCTTTGAAAACTGACGTGGAAGTGCTAGTAGGATTATTAGCAGTATTGTCATCCAGTAACAGTAATAATCATACCTAAAAAGCATACAAATTCCTTCAAGGAATGCTACTTTTTATTACTGAACCTAAAAGGTCAAGACAGCTAGTTTTGTAAAAGTTGAAACTTTTCTGCCACAACAAAAAGAAAATAGGACATAAGAATTTAAGCATTTACAAAAGTCTTTCCTGACATTTTACTGGGCTTACACAACAGTACTGTAATAGTGAATAAGTGGAGCCAAGAATAAAGATCTAAAGGGCACAGAAAAAAACGGCATCTTTTTCAAATACTTTGTTCAAAAATCAAATATAATTAGCAGAATTTAGTATCGTTTTCCATTTAAAAAAAAAAATCCTAATGCTTTCCCATCAAATCATCTCTGTAAGCAGTGGTGCTGTATACCTCAGCAACAATCCCCTTACACTGAATATCTCCATCGAGCAGAAATGCACAGGAGGAATTTGCTCCAGTTATTACAAGGGCGTTGGTGCGTGACTAAAGTCTTGTCACTGTTTAAACAACTGGCTGACTGCTTGCAGCTCTGGCTTTTGTTCTCATGACTCCTGTCATTGTGAAAGATACTGTCTCCATGTTCCGTTCCCATGAAACTCCCAGTGAGTTGATGGGACTCCTTCAATCATCACATGTTTAAATAAGCAGATCTGACCTCATGGAGGCAAAGAATGTTCCCTCTAAAAGCACAAAAACATTCAGATTTGGCAAAAGGGCCAACGTGAAGATGAGGAAGAGAAACTGAACCTACATTGAATAGCTCGCAGCCGAGGGATGAGCGTGGGACTGCTGGGAGGAGAGGAGCTGGTGCTATGAAGGCTACGCCTCTTGTCCATGGAAGGTGACGCCTGCACGGTGATCTTGTGTTGAAAGTCTGGAGGATGCAACATGAACAAATGAACGGGTGCAACAAAGTTACATTAACAACAGTATTTATAGAGTGAATACAAGACAGGAAGATATTTTTACATGTTTAACCCTGCTAGTGGACAGGAAGAACCATAAAATCTGATAACATTTCACTCACACACCAAATCCTTGGTGAAAATGACCTATTCATGATTTGAAATGTGCAACCAAGAGTAAAAAATTAAATTCTTGTCTACTCACCTGAGGGCAGGCTAATGCGGTTTCCATCCTTCAGTTTAAGGCGGGAGCGTTTGAATTTGCCTTTCCTCTTCTTCACGTTGGGCTTGTCTTTGTTGAGCTGGAAAATGAGGATGTTGAGCTCTCTCTCCAACACGTTGATCTCCCGCTCTGCCAGCTGCTGCTCCCGACGCTTCAGCAGCTCCTCCTGAGACTTCTGCTGGAGGGCGGCCCGAGTCAGCTCCTCTTCTCTGGAACGCAGCTCCTGGAATAAACAAGCAGACGGATGCAGAAAATTCATCACATAATTGGACTATCCTGTCTGATTCAGATATTATGGCTTGGAAAAGCTAAGGATCAAGAGTGGGAAAGACTGTCTGGTTTACATTTATTATTTTATTATGATGGTAACTTTATTCTGTTGGGACAGAGCAGGAAAACATTGCAAACAATCCTTGAAAATGCAGTTCTTTAAAAGATAAGAAGAAGGAAGATTAGATAATTCCAAGTTTGCTACAGGAGATTAATGCCTGTTTGTTACATAGCTCCACACAGTCCATTATTTTCCCATGGATTATTTTTTCCCCATTCCTTTTGGTTGTTCTTTAATTGCTCTTAGCTAAGAAATAATAATAATCCTTATTGGACGACGACTTCAATAAAGCAGCTTTACAGTCAAACCTTTTTTGCTAATCACCTAGAAATAGATTATTTTGAATGTTTACAGTGATCCTGCTGTTGTGCTTTAAACACTAATTAACCTCAACTTTAAGCCAGAGGCACCAGCCTTTACAGGAAGCAGATTAAGCTCTTAACAAGAGGGAAAGTACACTGTAAAGGGCACAGAACCTTGGCAATAATGACTTGTTTTGTTAAACATGCAATGAGCTCATCAACCCAAAGTTACCAATAAAGATTTTTAATCCCTAAAAATGACAAAAACTTAACCATAGTTATGCATATATGGATAGTTTCCACACTGTGTGAGCTAAAGGGCATACAAACATGGAATATGTCTGTCAATCTTGTCTTTACTGTGTGTGTATATATGTAATTACTCCTCTGTACCTTCTCTTTGGTTCTGAGCTCGTCGAACATCTCCTGGATCTCCACACGCCAGTTGTCCTGCAAGCTGTGGAAGGAGTCCTGTGGCATAGTGGCCATCACGGCCTCCTCGATGGCCGACAGCTGCTCCAGAATGCAGGAAAAGGTGGGACGCTCATGAGGGTCCTGGTCCCAGCATTCTACAGTTCGAAGCATAGAATTACACATTAAAAAACACTATACTTTCTGTCATTCAGGGATGATTTCTGATACTATAGAAATGTAGAACCAATGCCAACATATGAAAGCTAAAATGGATCAAATAAATTTTAAGTATATGGATTTTTATGTATATAGAAATCACACCAGAAAAGAGCAGAAAATTATGAAGGCTAGTGTCACTTTATTTGATTATATGTTATTTTGCACATTATAATTAGTTTTCAGGTTTTTCTCACTTGTAAGTTAAATATATATTTAACCTAATGCAAAAAAGGTTAAACTAACACATTTAATTTCACTGGGATTTGGATGCAGTTACCTTCCATGAGCTTGGCGAAGGGTTCAGGGCAGGTGGAGGGGATTGGCAGAGTCAACTTATTGACTGCCACACCGTAAGCAACAGCTAGACCATCAATCCCTCGGTAAGGCACCTCTCCTGTTAACAACTCCCACAGCAAGACGCCGTAACTGACGGATGGCACACAACAAATTAAAATCAACAAAGCACTGATAAGAAGTGGCCAGTAGAGACAAATAATACATTTTATTGTTTTAATATAGAGCCATTTACTCTACCTCCAAACATCACTGCCTTTGGAGAAAAGAGAGCACTTGATGACCTCGGGGGCCATCCAAGAATAGGTGCCTGCAGCAGACATTTTTGTGGTTTTGTGCCATTCCCTGGCCAGGCCAAAATCTGTAATCTTCAAGGTCTTCCTCCCAATGTCATCATTCTCTATTTTTTCAAGTAATAAAACTAAAAACAAACACACACAAAAATGAGCTACATTAAACAAGGATTGAGGACAATGTGAAGATTAAGCAAAAAGGAGAGGATTAGGATGGAAGTTACAGATGAGAGAAGCCAGATTAAAAAATAATAACAAAAGAGAGGGAGACACAAAGAAAATAAAAAGACAACTATGCGGGTGACGAGTGATAGCAGATATTTATGAGGGCCAACAGTAGTTTGCAAGTCGCTTATTAGTGCAGTAACAAAAGGTTGACAGCACCACAAAGCTCAAATGTTCATTTCATTAGAAATAAAACTTGGTTCGCCAATGCACAACACAGTGTTAAATGTATCTGATAACAATTTGTAGTCTCTCTCATTAAGTGAGCATCAACACCTAAATTTTATACACATATATATTTTCATATCACCTAAAGTTAAGCTGTGGCAATTCTATTCACTAAACGTGAACTTACTCCTCCACATCTTGTTTCAGTCATTCAGAATTATGCACCAACAATACATTTACCGTCTTCTTTTAGAACCATCTGAGAAGTTCAACAAGAGCACTGGCGTTGAATCTGACACTGTTACCGATTGTGCAGCAAATGTTTCAACTTGAACCAGATCTGCTGACAGATCTAAGTAAGCGGCAAAGTAGGACAGTCTCTGCCCTGAAAAGCTGAACACAACCTTCTTAAAAATTTAATCAAATGGCATAAAATACTTTATAGTAATAATACTTTATTAACCAGCATTTTTAAAAATATTACATAAAGTAAAGTACACCTAGAAAAGACTAATAACAAATATAAATACTGCCTAAAATTAATTAAGACAGTGTGTGCTCCATTGGCATATGAATGCAGTCTAAAACACTGATTAGTCACTTAAATATTGATTTATTCAGATTAACCTTATAGACATTTGTAAACTGTGGATTGGTAAATGAGGGCACAGTGATAGAACAACATTCCTATTATGCTGCTTTTGTCACCTGACTGGTTGAAGGTGTTGTAGCAACCTATCAAGTGTAGCACAAAAACAAGACAGGGGATTTCCCCATTCTAGGTATTCTTCAAACACACGCCAGCGCTAGGACTACCTCCGCTATTAGCTTAGAAATACTTAAAGCTCAACCTGTTACTCTGCCTTTCATACCTTACAAAAAAAAATACAGCAAGGTGAAACACAAACACAACAATCAGGCCTGAACTGGCCTCTTTAACATACATTTGCTCACTCAAATTTACCATCATCAGCTTTAGCATAAAATGCAATTTCCTGGCAACTCAGTTTAAACTGTCATTGTAATTTTAAAGCATCATTTTAGAAGGAGTACACTACGGTGGGAGGACCACTGGTGCAATTACTATCCTCAGGCAAAGAGGGGATCCTCTACCCTGGCTGCAACAAAAGGAATTCCATTACAAACAGGTTTCGCCTGACCAATGATACACTCCAACTTCCTGTTGTAAAGTCTTCTCTTAGTGATTCCATGGATTCCTCCCAGCAGGTTCTATGGGCTCACAGTGTTAGTTACACAACCTTGAGGAAAAGCGGTTCAGGGATAAACTTTTCTGCTATGATTAACCTATAGAATATCGTGCCAAATACTTTTTTTGTAGCTCCACATTACTTCAGTGTCAGCCCTCTAGAAATTTCTGATAAAAGACCTAAATCCTGTCTACATGATTCCATGCTGACGTTATACATGCAACTTTAAACATCTACCAGCCATTTTGCTGTTTGTTAAATAAATTATTTTAGCAGCCAAGCAAACAACAACACATGACAAAAGCAAGACTTTTTAATCCCAGATACATTTTCAAAACGATTAAAACTCTCATCTCAGCAGGTTAGTTTGAGGAATGAGACAGTCTGGCTTGCTCATGCTAAAAGTCATGCCCCAACTCAAACCTTACCCTGAAGGTGAAAGACAAACACTGGGTAAAGCAAAGCTTTAACAGCTGAACTAATACATGAAATCACATCTGGGCTTGAGTCTTCAGGGTGGCCTGTCTATATTTAATGCAGGGAGACGGGTCATGTTAACATAGTTGTAGTATTTCAAAAAGCTCATTCTTGACTATATTAGCATCATTGGATTACAAGAATAATCCCAAATTGGTAAGTCAGCCGTGAATAGCAACAGGTTAGAACAAATGGACTAAAACTGGCATCCTTGAATGGATTACTGCACCTAATGAGCAACAATCCCAGTTGGGAAATCTGGACTATGATCCCTCTGCTGGTGTAGAGTTTAACCCTCCCGCTACCCTTGGGTCACATAACCCACCAGGTCTTAGTTTTGAGACTGAGGCCTGGTGGGGTCACTTTGACCAGCAGCCTTTTAATAATAATGGTTTATCATATCTGCCATCCTTATTGTTAATTATGAGGAGTCCTGAACATTAGGATGTATCAGGCAGTCAAATATTCACATATATGTACATTTATTTTTTGTTGTAATTAAAGGTGAGTCATGCAAATTTATGTTTGTATCAAAGAAGTAGCTCTTGGTGTTACTCCGTACCCCTATAGAGCACTCAAAAAGATTGATGACGCTTGTCCTACAACAATTCCCTTAATTACTGTGTTTGGTTTTAGAGATTGGAACAGACATTTTATGTTGGTGCTACTACTTTTTGTTCTGTGCTACAAAACCAGCATCCTCTGTAGCATCAGTGCTATGAGCTAAAAAAAAAAGTTAACGTACAGCCTTGTTCAACATTTTCAAGCATTTATTTGCATGCGAAATGTCGGCTCTGCTCCCAAGAGCAGTCTGACATGAGCAAGAGTACTTCATCAATGCTGGGACACCTCAGAGCATGAGAATGAACATGAGAATGAAGCATCTATAAATAATTCATGAACTCAGGTGTGTTATAATTCTCACTAAAACTTGAAACCTTTAGCTTTATTATGGACCGGTGCATTATTGTAAGTAGTCTGTTCTGTATTAATAAACACACATTTCCCTTTTGGACTCAATGTTATATGAAAATTTCTTATGAAGGAACTTTTCATGTGAACTTTGACTTAATTTGCAATTTGGTGCACCTCACATCTGCTGTGGGAAAGCAAGGCCACAGTATGTGTTTTCTAATTTGTGACTGATTGTTTAGGTTCATGCTTTTTATTGTTTTGAGAACTCTTTTGAGGCTCCAGCTGGGTATATCAACGCTTAAGTTCTGTCTGGGATGCGGATCAGAGGAAGATCAGGCGCAGAACACAGGGAGAGCAGAGAGGAACAGAAAGGCAGAAGGAGAACGATTGTCATGTTTTCCCTCTGGTCTTGAACAAAGTGCTGAAACTGAAATCCCTGTTTTGTTTGTTATTTAGCTTCCAGAAATCAAGTGGTGGATCAGGCTATGGTAAATATGATCATAAAAGAGTCTCAACAGCTAAGTATAGTTGAAGATGAGTTCAGAGAGCTGATTCACATCCTTAAGCCCTTATGCATTCTGCCAACCAGAAAGATATGTTACAGTATATATGTATAACCAATTTATTCTGTACTGTGTGATGAAAGTGATTGTATTTACAGTATTTACAGAGGAGGTGGACGCTCACATAAACTCCCCAGCTCATCTTTATGCAGAACTCTTATCAACAGGTTGCCAATCCCCATTCAGCTCCATGTGTCATTTGTCCAATTACCAATTATACCTGGACACTCACTTGCATATTAAATACCACACGTACACACGAACAAACATTACGACAGTGGTTGTAACACACACAGAGGTAGTGGCTTGTTTTCTCTGCTGCGGTAAATGAGAGAGCTCCCAGGCATTCTGGATGATGGTAAAAGCATCAGGGCTAATTCTCAGCTAAATCCATCCATCACGATCCCATCTGGGCCACTTTCTCATTGTCTATCCTCTTCCTCTCCAGGTTGAAGTCTATAAAAGCTTGTATCAACACAGCTTGGCTAATCAACACAAATAAAATGCTTAAGGTGAGCACCAAATGCTTTTAGCTATTTAAGCATCTTCTTTGTGCTAGAAAGCCATGAACAGGAATGCAGAGGATAGATTGCTCTTCTCAGCTGTGGGCCCTTTTCTTTTTTCACCCGGCCCAGCAACAATAGGTGCAGTCAGGGAAAGGTCATAAAAAACACAGTGAAAGCATCTCAACTCCTCCTCTCTCCCCTCTGCCCTTTCTCTTGTCAGAGAAAAGACAGGCAGTAACTGTCTGTGTCACTGAGGGTAATTGTGGAAAACCAGAGAAATTTGCCTTGAAACACGTATCACTGCTAACATTTTATTCCGACTAACAGTTTAAAAAAGCAACTAAAATTTATATAATAGGCAAAGCTGTCTGTTTAGCGGAGGATGTATAGACTGTAGTCTCACCTGATGAAAAGTTCATTATGACAGAAATAGATGCAAAGTTTACAAGAAGTTAATTTGCACAACAAAGGAAGCAATTCCTTATTTATTTTACATATACAGGGAAATACATCTGTAGCATTTTTTGTTGGAAAAATATGTTTGATCCACTTGTGTAATAATGACAATAAATTTATACTCAGAGCCATTTTTTCTAGTTTGTTGTTTATCATAATCAGATTGTTTTCTACTAATCAATGAGCAATGTTGTTAGCTGGTCAATATCAAAATGTCAGTGCTAAATGAAAATAACACGTTTACACTTTGCTCCAGCTGCTTTCACTACTGGGCCAAAAAAGAAGCCTTTCAGTGATGCAATAATCAGGACAGTAAACTCTAAACCTTAAATCCAACAAATTGATTACATTTATGCCTTTTCAAAATTAGTGTGACCAAAATAAAGTATTGTTATTTTTTTGTTTCAATGCCTAAAACTTCTTCACAGTTCTAAACAAAGGTGGGTGTGTTCAGAAGAAAAAAAAGAGCACGAGGACAGCGTGATTGAGTCTAATAATAGCTTCAGATTGATGGCAGAATGCAGTTGCACACGCTCCAAACGGAACTCCATCAGTTTCGGTGGCATTCAAGAACACATTCCTTGCATACTAACACTTCAAGCATGATGAAAACTCCAAAGTTAATGTAGGCTTTTTTGCTGGCTGAGGGCCAGGTTTCACTGTTTAATTGTATTTTGCCTTATATGCTACTTTACCAATCCTAACTGTAAGAAATTTGTTTTCATTTTTCATCAACAGCATGGAGTGAGAAAAGGGATGCAACAAAAAAAAGCCAATTGAATGAAAGAAAGCTTAACCCAGTCATTTAAAGGAATAACTTAGCAGAAATAGAGTCTGATGATGTATTTACAAACTCAGTTTAGACCACTGACCAAGTCAGTTCTATTCCACAGACATTGCAAAAACAATCACACTATATAGCTTATGCAGTACAAAAGTACCAGCCAGTCAGTTTCTTTTGACATTAGAGCCCCAAATGTATGTTAAACATCAGGCTACATGAAGCCAAACAATAGCAAAATAGCTTCTTAGTTTTGATCTTTTTAAAAGTTGAAAAGGAAAAAATATTAATCAGTAAGTTGGGGGAAAATGGAATGAGGGGGAAAAAGAGGAGAAAAACAACAAAGTAAGAAGGAAACCCCCTCAGTCTAGGACCAAAAAGGAGTACTTCTCTTCTCTGGGAGATTAAATATGAACAGAACAAAACAAAACGAGGGCTTTGAGACCCTCCGAGTCCTAGCCATTCTTTTGGCCACAGTAGCCTAGCAACCGCTGCTTGACCAGTCCATTGTGTAAACGTATGTTAAGCTTTTATCCCTCATTAGCAACATTCCTCCCTGCAGGCTAGGATTTTACAGATTAGGTTGAAAAATACAAAAGACATTGGACAAATCTTGCTGACTTCCAACATATTACTTTACAGGCTAATCATTGATCAAATAGCTGCATGCTTGTCTGTGTGGAGCATGTGTACATTGCGAGTTGATAAATGACAGGGAAAGTAGTCGGGCGAAGTTGTTACAGCTTTGTTGATCTATGTCTGTACAGAAACACCTGTTTATCTCGATTCACAATGAAAATATCAACAGATGCAGCCATACAACTTGATAAAATAAAATAGTAACAGACTGTTAATTATCCTCTTCTGACAGGGTATCTTGTTTCCTTCGACCCCCTGTGGAGATAATTTTCTCTATTTTATATTGTTTTGTAGACCAATGCACATTCAAGCCAAAATAAACACAAACAGACCAACAGTAGCAGATACAACAACTTCTCTAAGCAGCATTATTCTATTTTTATTCTAGTCAATTTAGTTTAGTTCAGTCTCTATTAACCTCACTTTCTGGTAACAACCTAGCATTTGAACCGGATCTTAAATGAACTCATTTTTTGTCATTTTGTTCTATTTTCATTTATAGATCAGGTTCATGCACATTATTAAAAAAGGAAAATAACTACACTTTATCTCCACTTTACTTTCTCTGGGTCACAGAAAGGTGGAAAGACAAACACAATGACTCGTGTTAACAGCATCATACTTGTTCAGGGGAGTCAGTGAATGTTAACCAAACATCCGATTAGTCTAAGCAGGAGTTAAACCCTTTTGCTCCATCTGCCCCACACTAAATCTAAAGTCTTCAACTTAAATAAGAGGACTTTTGGGACTGGGCTATGGAGATCTCTTTATCCTATTTCATCAAATGGATAAAAAGACAAAATTGTCCCACAAGACAGTTAAAACTACAGTAAATACGCTCTAAACTGTGAACTAGTTTTGTGCCTGCATCTAAAATGTATTTTGTAGCAACTCGCAGCATCTTTGAATATATTCAAAATGCTTCGTTGCTTGTTGATAAGATTTCATGCAGTTGTTTTAAAGTCATTAAAAAGTACCTGTTGCAATGTCATGGAGACAGGTAAAAAGAAAATGATCATGAAGTAAAAAACTACAACTTTTTTTTTAAATCAATGGTTAATGTGTCCTAAAACAAACAAAAACTGAAAGCAAATATGGCCATGTTTATAGTTGTGTTGTTTGGAATCGAGGAGTCTAACAATTTTGATGCATTGGTACACATTTATACTCCAATTTCTTGAGTAAAGTACACAGATAAAGGTGCTTTGTTAGTATTGACCGTGTTCCTGCATTTCAGAATTGCAAATATAGAAAATATATCTAGACAACTATTGGAGTTTGATATAGTTCAGGATAACCTTTTTATGTTTGATATCATAGATTGCAACGAGTATTTTAAAATTAAATATAGGTCTACTTAAAACAATGTTTTGATCATCGCTGTATTTAAAAAGTTGCTAAGGTGAGTACAACGGGACCCATTCTAACGCCAGTGAAATTGCCTAGTATGTCAATTTCACTAGTTTAGTCCTGACATTCACAGACTGACTTTTACAGCAGGAGATAAACAGACATCAGTGTGCCAGAGGTGCTCTCCACATGGCCCCAGGCTGATGGGATTCACTGATCACAAAGGACAGAAATGGTGTTTGGGGTCACATTACACACATAAACACACCTGAGTTGAAATGAGGAGTCAGTGGGAATGTGACTCTTTATCTCACTGAGTCTTTTCCATTCATTATTCAGTTCTGGGAAACTAAAGTTTGCCCGCCTGTTGTTGATTACCAGAACTAGCTCATAGACCTGCTGCTCTGCTCAAGAACTAGAAAATGTGTTTTTATATTTTACAAACATAATAATCTGCAAACATTATATCAATATGAAGACATACCTTTATCTGCAACATTTGCTTCATTGAACAATACAATGCGCTCATAAATCTTTTGTGTAACTTATTGGCTAGGTCTGTTTAAGCACATGTGCTGGGAGTGTGGACACAGCATGTCTACTTATGTGTTCAGTAAATCACTGACTTTATTTGAACAGTATTCAAGCTTTCAGTGCAGAGGGGGCAGGGAAGGTGTGTGTGTTTTAAAGCCTGGGGGGTAAAAGTGCAGGGAAGGTGGCCCAGCTGGGCAAACTCTTCACCTTATTTCACATCCTTTCCATAGCATCCCCCACCCACCCATCTGTAACGTTTGAATCCAGCACCATGACAGTAATGTGGTGAAATACATGTGAATTATAGGATTTCTGAAGGCTTTTTTTTAAAGCTGCAATAACAATGGTGTGTTATTTTAAAGCTGCATTGAGACATTGCTTCACAAACATTTCCCAAGTCTGTAATTCACCGCCTTGCAAATAATAATCAGTGTGGAGCTGCCAAACTTAACTGAAATATTATCTGTGAGGGCAAAAACACATGAAATAGTTTTCTAAGACTAACATTTTCTTGAAAATCTAACTTGGAAAAACAGTTTTTCCAGTGTTACCCTGACAAACTTGAACTTGTTCATCTTCAACACACACAGAGACTTCAAACTTTGCTTACTGTTGCTAGACTTCAGGTCACGGTGGATTATGGGTACCACGGCCTCCTCGTGCAGATAATGCATCCCGCGGGCGATCTGCACGGCCCAGTTGACCAGAATGTGTGGAGGGATGCGCCTCCCGGTCAGGGCCCGGTTCAGTGTCCCGCCTCGAGCATACTCCATGACCAGACACAGGTTGGGCTCCTCCAGGCACACCCCCTCCAGTTTGATGATGTTGGGGTGCTGCAGCATGGAGAAGAGTTTCGCCTCTTGCTTCACGCTGGCAGAGGTGGCCGTTATGTCTTCATCCGGGTCCTGTCGAGCTGCTTTCACAGCGACCTCCTGGTCGCTCCACGTCCCCCGGTACACTTTGCCAAACCCACCCACGCCTATGATCTCCTCCAAAACCAGTTCACTGAAGGGAATCTGAGTGGGCGAGCTCGGAACCTGCTCCGGTACCCCAACCGAGCCGCTAGTGGCCGGGAGGCGGTAAATAGCGGGCTGGTAGGTGACATAATTAGAGGGGAAAATCCCGACCCGGTGGTTGAGTTTGCCCGTCCACCATCCCTCGTCCCCGGAGATCGCAGCGTCCTTGGACAGGACCTCTACAACATCCCCTCGCCTGAGGCTGAGTTCGTCCTCGCCGCTCGCCTCGTAGTCATAAGCGGCTGTCCACAGGGACCGAGTCGGGCACAGCGGGGCCGAGTGAGCGCACCCCCGGAACGTCGGGCACTCCGACCAGGAATGTTCCCCAGTATTTCCCCCGCCCGGCCGCCCTTCACCGTTTGGGGAAGCGGCCTGCGAGACATCCATTTCTTGGTGGCCGTAGCGGCACCATAGGGTGCAGAGCTTATAGGACAAAACAAAAACTTTAAAACGGAACAACGACGTAGCTGTCTGAATTCAACCTCATGCCGCCGTCATATTTGAGCCACAATCCCTTAAAAAAGAGAGATTCCTTGCGAAAGCTAAAGTTGAACTGTGTCCAAAGTCCTGGGTGAGACAAAAGTGTCTACGAGTCTGTGTCCACGTCGCCACTCCGGTAAGAGTGTGAGGGTCAATGAACAGCTAGCGAGGCTGCTGGCTAAGACTAGCCAAAACACGGCTTAGCAAATGCCACCACTTCATAGACTGATGCATAAATAGAGACAAAAAAATATCATTCAACAAGTGATACTATTTCATATATTAAAAAACAAGAAATTATCCACATAAAAGCTATCGGAAGCCGGCTGGAGTTTGCGTTTTACCGATGGAGCAAAGTTAGAAAGTTTCCGCAGGTGTCCGAGAGGTGCACCTGCCCCGACCCCCTCCGAGTAAACACACAGAGCCTCCGTGGGACTGCTCTCCCTTTCAAACTCGCCAGAGAAATGTATGTAGGACCCGAATTGCGAAACGCAAAGTCTGCCCGGTCGTTTGTGGACTTTAAGCCAATTTTTCGACAGCATTCCAGACTTCTGGCTAGCGGGTTAGCTTAGCATAGGTCAGTCCGTTGAGTGGAGCAGCGTTGGGAAGAGCTGCTCTTCCTTAAGATCGCTTATCCCAAAAGTTTATTCTCCTGGTGAGACGAGCAGCCAACAGAGAGATAAGGAAGCGCATGAGTAGGACAAAATACAACGCATCAATGCGTTAATGAAAAGGCATAACAACAAATGTGTAAAGTTTCATCAACAGAACTCCCCTCCTATAAACCTATCGCCAAGGCGAGTCTGTAGCAGCAGAGGCTGTACCCCCGGACGCTGCCGCTACCCTTCGAGCTGGCAGTGGTGCTTTTTGATTGGTGGACTGCATGACACGTGATCCGAGCAGCAGACGGGTGTAGGGGAGTGGGGGTGGGCACGAAGGAGGAGCCACTGTAGGAATGCATGAGGAGAGCGCGCTTTCATGGAAATTATGGGAAAAATATGGAGATCTGCAAGTGCCAGCGGGGGAAAAGGTGCAAGTAAGTAAAACATGACTGACATGGCCCATTTTAAAACCAAAGTTACATAGTGTTTTACAGCAAATAAAACACCACGCATTAAAGAAACTCAAACAATTATACAATTACAATAATAAGTTAATAAGTAATAGTTTAGTGTATAGTGGTTGTTCACATTACATTTTACATGCAACCACTATTAAACTATGAATGGTTTATAACTCTGAAATAACCCACATGTGCAGAAGAAGACAATAGCCTACGTCACACACCATTTTATGTTTATGGATGTAAGCTTTATGACACCTTCTGCTGCTTTGAGAAGAACACAACACCTCTCTCTCCTTTAAGGATGCTGGTCTAAATTTGACTTCAACATTTAAAATCCCATATAGGGTCTTTACCTGCTGGTAGTGTTACCCCATCAAGGATTAATAATAATATTATTTTAAAATTGTACTAACTGCTTTTGCTTCTCCACAGTGCATACGTGTCAAGTTGTACAGATTTTTTGTAAATTACATGGATTTTCCTTTTACACATACACAGACATATAGATGTTTTTTTCTTCAAATTTTTATTTTACATATCAGAGCCATCTTGTAAGCAAATGCTACAGGTTGGCGCCCTTCTCCTCCTCCCACTAAACTATAGCTGCTCCCCTGCAGAAGCAGGTTGAGACTTATTCCATTTGTTGCAATTTTGACTCGCAACCTACTCTTCAACAACCACAGCCAAGGGAGATACTGGCTTATATTTCTTTAAAAAAAAATTTATACCACTTGGTGGACTCCATAGTAGAATCATAATGCTCCTGCACACAGGTGCATAATAATTTTAAACAGTTGTAACATAAAAACTATAGTGGTAGTTTTGCATTTATGAAGCGTGTTTGTACAGCTGGCTTCCCTCTAAAAATGTATTCATAGCCTTTACATTACATAGTTTGTGAAGGTGGGATTTAAAGGGACAGAGAGGCAGGAGGAAGAGGTGGAAGGGAGGGTGCTGTAAGAGCTGCGCATCTGGACAATCAGAGGGGAGAGAGAGAGAGAGACGAGCGGGTCAAGATGAGGACCGTGGCAGCAGCGATGCAGGACTCGAGATCTGGACGGGCAAAGGCAAACGAAAAAACGAGAAACACCGAGGAAGGCCGATGAAGGAGGGCTCCGAAGCCGCGCTGCGTCGCTCCAACATGGAGGCGTAGCGACAGCAGCACACGATAGAGAGGAGACCAATCCATTGTAGCCCTGCAGCATCAGCAGCATCCCCACCATCATCCTTCCAACCTGAGCGGAGAGGAGGAGCAGGAGGAGGAGGAGGAGGAGGCAGCAGAGATGGGCTCCCAGGTTGTGCAGACCCTGCGTCAGGGAGTCTGGGCATCTCTGACCGGGGGATGGTACCACGACCCGGACCAGAACAAATTCAACAACTGCTGCCACCTCTATCTGTGGATCTTTCTCCTGATGTTACCCTTGTCTCTCCACCTGGTGAGTTTTCCCGAGGAGGAACGTGACGTTCAAGGCCGCGGAGGTGCTGTAGGGAAGCATCGCGTTCACGTTGGGTAGATACCAGATTATGGAGACTGACAGTGTTCCGACGTGGCTGCTACACGGACAGATCCGTGAAGAGAGAAACGAGGCGCCGTATTTTTTCTTCTGCGTGCAACGACGGAACGCATGACAGCTCCTGGATGTGACAGTGGTGGAGGCAGGAACTGTGCTTTCATGGGTGGAACACAAACCTGCATCCCTTATGTTCCACGAATCTGTTGTCTTCCTGACCTGTCGTCTACCAAGTTTTCACTGAACAATCAAGCTCAGCTCTATTTTATGCCAAAATTAATGTATTAAAGCTTTAGTCCAGATGCAGCAGATGAGACAATTCCGGCTGTAGTTCTTGTCCTTTCTTTTACTTTTGAAATAATCCAGTTAGTCACACAGAGCAGTGGATTTTGCTTAAACTTCAGCAAGGTCCATCTAACAATTTTTTTCTAGCAAAGCTCCACACACACACACACACACACACACACACACACACACACACACACACACACACACACACACACACACACACAC
>JAVKLF010000073.1:11098000-11112540 GCA_034783495.1 Millerichthys robustus | reverse complement strand
CACACACACACACACACACACACACACACACACACACACACACACACACACACACACACACACACATATGTATATATGTATATATGTATATAAATATATATCTCCCATCCTTTACCATATGCTTCTTTCAGGCTTGTAGCTGTCTGTGGGCTGGCAGACAAAAGCAGAGAGAAGTCCTGAGGATTACCATAAATTTTAGAAAAGCTGTGCCACCTAAAATGAAGTACTGTAAATGCTAGAAAAGCTGTGTTGTTTTTCATGTTTTTAATGATGATTTGAGTCTTTGTGCAAAGATGCATTTTGAGTTTCTTGCAAAACAAAAGTTCAAGGAGAGACGTGCTACCAGGTTGTAAATCTGCCTCTGCAAACATCCAATATAGCCAAAATTCTGTCTAGAAAAGTATGACTCATGTATCAGCTTGATGCAGATTCTGTTTGTAATCCTCCGGCTCTTTGCTCTGAGCCGTCCGCTCTCTGGGATCAGTAAACTTCAGTAATCCCACCAATGATCAAATCAAGTTTTATGGTTTGCTGAAACACAAGCTGGAGGTTATGAGACCAAATGCAACCAAAAGAAAAACAACTTGAGACTCATTTAGGTGTTTTATATTTATCCCCCTTCAGGCCCTGCCACCCACAACCATGGCTTTGAGCATCTACTGCACTTCCATCACTGTCTTCTTCATCCTCATCAAGATGGGCAACTATCGGCTGCACCTGATGTTCGATGAGGGTGAAGTGGTGGTCCGCAGTCTGTCAGACCTCAGCAAGGCCCAGGAGAAGAAGAGCAACGCCTCAGACTCCTGCTTACCAGCCAACATCAGGTAATATATTTTATATATTAAAAAAGGCTAATCTATAGCAAAAAGGTAATTTAGCTCCAGCTAATGCTCTGCTAGGCTGGTCAATATGAATATCCAAAGATACAACGTAATTTTTAACACATAAAGTACACTGTGGAACTCATCGCAAGTTAAATGCAAATACAGAGTTCATATTTCAGTCTTTATTTTTCTCATGCCTCTCTCAGATTGACTTCATGATCAAGTGTCTCAGAGTGAGACTCTTTCAGCTTCATTTCAGAAGTCTCCTTTCATCCTTGATGAAAAAATAAACTAATGTCAGTGATTTTCAGTTGCTGTAACATTCTTTGCAGAGGCTAAAATAAAAATCCATCACTTCTTACCCTTTGTATGACTGTATTTCCTTTCAGACAGAGGAAACAACAAGCTCAGACACAAATCTGCTTCATTCTCTGTGTGCATTATTTATTTTTGTACTCAAAATCTAAAATTTTGGTAAGAAAGTTCATATGATTTCCTTTGAAAGTGATGTACTGATAGATGAACTCTCATCTGACTCTGTGTCGTCACGGTTTCATTGCTCCCTGTCTTTGTTTCTTTTATTTTTATTTTTTGTCCAACAGAAAGAGCAGCACTGTACCCGACGGCGTTCCCATAACAACGCTGGCTCGAAAGCGTCCCAGCCCAGTGATCCAGGTGACGGTTAAGCAGACTGAAACTGACCCAGGACTGATAGGGGTGGTATGTAAAAGAGGAATAATAGAAACACTTTGCTAACTGGCTCAACATCTACTTAGAAATATTGTCTTTGTTTTTTTGTTTTTACAGGACTGCTCAAAGTCAGAGGAGGTGAAAACTGCAGAAGGTGATATTAATATTTCTTTAGATTTGAGCATAACCTAAAAAATAGATAACATTACCGGAATTAGTCAAAATAAATGAATGTGTTCTTTTTACTTTAGGACAGAGTGAGGCTGCTGCAGAAGAAAAGCCGGTGGCAGGAAGTCCACAGCCGAAGCCTGAACTTTCTCCAGATGATCTCTCCAGCCCCAATCCAGAGCAGGACGCCCCGCTGCTGCAGGTCCAGCAGAGGTCCCCATCCCGGAGTGAACAAAAAGACTCCTGTCCCAAGTCTGATACTGAGAATGGGAAAATTCACAAAGAAGGTCGATCAGAGGAGGGGAGAATACCAGAGAAAGACTTCATGCTGGAGAGAACAGAGGAGACAGAGTTTCTGAATAAAGAGACAGAGGACAGGGAGACAGCTGATGAAGGGCTGCCACCGTCAAAAGGGAGTGGAGATGAGAGTGAGGAAGGAAGTGAAGGAGCCAAAGAGCCCTTGGACAACTCACCGGAGACCCCAAAGAATGTCCAAGATGAGTTCATTGATATCCTAGAATCTCCAGAACAGGTGGGTTTTAAAACAGACACAAAAGAGCTGCGTGTTGTGACATTTTGGAGTTTTAATGTAAAGAGAATTTTCACAAAAAACAAGTGTCAAAGTTATTTGTAGATTTTGGACAGAAGTCTATCTTTTCTTGTATCATGGTTCAGCCTGATCTGGTGGAGGAGGCATACTGTTCTGATGAGATTGAGGTGGTTCTGGTTGATACCTCCAGTCCTGGTCCTACATCCTCCCACCTAGATGACAGTGACACAGTCAAGATCATAATTACAATGAGCTGCGACCCTCAGACAGCTGCTCAGCTGGAGGAGAGAGTCAAGCGGAGCCTTCTGGAAAACACACAGGTCAGACAGAACAACTTGAACCAGACTGAAAAAGTCTGACATGTGTCATTTAAGGGTGCGTGTTTGACACATCTCTGTGTGTGTCCTGCAAGGCTCAGAAGGACGCGGGCGAATGTCACATCAAGATCCCCGTCATCACCTTTGACTCCCCAGAGGAGGAGAGGCAGAAGCAGGAGGAGGGAGACGAGGCGAGTGGAATGGAGAAGGAAGACGCCGCACCCAAACATCGGTGGACCACGAGCCAAAAGGAAGAGTTTCATTTGTGTAGAGAAACATGCAGTCCTGAGTCCTCCACGCCGCTGGAGTACCCAGATGCAGACCAGGAGCGTCATGGCCTGCAGGCTGACAGCACACCAAGTCCACAGCTGACGAATGACAACAGCTCATCCGGTATCGATGTCCACTCCCACCCAGACGACACAGACCCTCTGGAGCCGAACGTAGATTCGCAAGGACTCCTGCGTCTGCCGCCAACCGTGGGCCGCTACGGACCGGGCGGAAGGACCCACATCCGAGGACTAAGCATGGACAGCGGGAAAGATCTACTCTCAGAGCGAACACATAACACGGTATGTTTAGCCCCATCTCTTGCTTTTGTCTTTGTCCTTTTAAAAACCATCATCTGTAAAATTCACTCACAAATATTTTATTTTTTTACATTTTATCAGACCACTATGACCAGTTCCAAATCCGACCTTGAGGCCAAAGAGGGACAGATTCCCAATGAATCCAATTTCTTGGAGTTTGTTTCCTTGTTAGGGTCTCTCAGTGTGAGAGGGGGAGGTGGCAGCGCACAGGAAGAGGAGAAGAAGGACAGCAAAGAGAAACTGACCGTTGAAGAGGAAGGTTGGCCCTTCTTCTTTTTCTAAACTTGTAAAGACATAAAGCTGCAGGTGTTTGCAGGAGTAAAGTGCCAGCTTTGGTTTAAGGCGTAGCATTTTGTGTTTGACCAAAAATCCTTTTGTTGACAATTATTGCTAAGGTCTTATAGTTTAATTGTTCATAATTATTTTTGTGAAAATTGCATACAGAGTATTTAAAAGCACACATTTAACATGCAATTAAAAACCATACAGTACGTATAAAATTAGCAGAATTACTAATGTAGTAGGCCACTAGTATTTGTGAGTACTGGTACTTTAAAATTAATGTCATTACTTTATGTTCACAAATTCTCCTCCAGATCCAACAGTAATGGTCAACATGGGAAAAACGTGGCTTCAGTAGAGGAGGAATTAATGTATACTACCATTCAGCTTTTTTATTCAGTTTATGTTCCTGTAAATTGTTGTGAAACCAAAATAGCGAGAAAAACACTTGAGGGAAAAAGTGTCATTTTCATTACTGATGACAGCCCAATAAAAAGAAGTATTTCTGTTTTGTCTTTGTATAGAAAATCAGAGCGAAAGCCCCAGGCCAGATGTAACAATATCAGATCCCAACACTGAGAACAAATCTGAACGTCCCAAACCTCCCACCAGCCTCCCAACAAACACACTACAGACCGTCCCGCCCACACACATCCCAATAGTCTCTCCTGACAGGTAAATGTCTTGATTTCTGTATAAAAACACATGCAGGTAAATTTACAGAGCCCAAAGATGAAGTTTTTGCAGTTTTTTTTGTTACAGTCCACAAACAGAAAAGGATCCAGACTATGATTCCCTTCCCTCTCAAACATCCCAGTCTGAGAGCTCCATGCTGCAGGTTATCTGCAGACCTGAGGCGACTAATAAAGAGGAGGCCTACACCTTCCACACTGTACACAGTAAGCTAAACAGTCCTAAACAGCCACACTGTGCATTTTGTTAAATTATATTCAAACCATTTATACCTATATGTTTGTAAAGCTAAATATTTCCCATTTATCAGTTGTTGCACACTATTTCTCCTAGTAAAAAAGTGCCTCATTAGCTTTATGTCTCTATGTGTCTCATCAGGAGACAGACCTCGTAAACTGTATGCAGAGAGAGCCCTCAACCTGCCGCTGGGAGCAGAGCTCATTACAGGCAACATGTGGTATATTCTCAGATTGTTTCACTCTTACAGCTTTTTTCACCTTTTTTGGTTTCAGATAGGGCCGTGCTCCTTTTAGCTCTCAGCTCATGTTCTGTTTTCTAGCTTTAATAACTCAGTTTCAGCTTCTTCAGCCCATTTCAGCAGTCATTCAGCACTCAGCATCCACCCAGAAATACACTTTCTTTAGTTTTATGTGCAATTTCATTCTCTTCTGTCTCTGTTTGCATCTTCAGTGATCTGCTGTCAACTTCGTCCAACTCGGAGTGTCAGGAGGGCACTGCTGGCGCTCACGCAGACTGCCCTTTCCAGCGGCGCATCATTCCTGCACACAGGCTGCGACCACGAAGGACGCACCCAGAAATTTTTCAGGTGTCCTTTCCTTTTTTCCTTATTCTTTCAATTGTCCTTTATGTTCCACTAAACCTTAGAACCAAAAGTCTGGCATGCTAATTAAAGTGGTGAACCTACAGCTCACACTTCTTGGTGTGTGTTGATGATTAAATGATTACCTGTATTTTTAGTGTGTGTGTTTGTGTGTGTGTGTGTGTGTGAACCAGGAAGAAGACTCCTTGGACGAGTCATCTGAGACATCCACACAAGAGAAGCCGACAAAGAAAATTTATTACAAACTTCAACTCTTTCCTGGGAAGAGGATCAACATTTTGTATGATCGACTCACTCTGCTCGCGCTTCTGGACAGGTGACTCAAACACAGTACTCCAACATTGTAGTCTCATTGAGATCATGTAATTCTCCATTGTTAGCAGGTTAGCAGATTGTTACTTCTGTATGTACATCTGCTGTGACCCATTTATTATTTCTGCATGTCTTGTTTTTATAAAGGAACAAGGACGTTCTGGAGAATCTGATTGCCATCATCATGGCCTTCCTGGTTTCCTTTCTGGGTTTTGTGCTTCTCAATCACGGCTGCTTCAAAGACTTTTGGGTCTTTCAGTTCTGCCTGGTCATCGCCAGCTGCCAATATTCTCTACTGAAGGTAACATTCTCTTAGTGCTACACACTGCACGAGACCTTTGCCTGAAACACTGGTATTATTTGTTGTCAACCCAGTTTGTTAGCAAAATATTTTATGATACATTGGATGGATTTTAATGACATTTTCAGGATGTAATCACTGGATGATAATCAGTCTTAGCAAACACAAAAATGTTTGTAACTCAGTCAATTTTACAGATACTGAGCTGACTATTTGGTATAATTTAGTAGTTAAGCATCATCTCCAACACATACTTAAAACTCAGATACACTTTGTGAGCTCTTGCACTTCCACGGGAGTTTGCATATAGCGTCATTTACAAGTTTTGTGCAGAAAGCTTTAATTCTTTGATCATAAGATGATTTTAATTTAATACTCCAGCATGAAAGGCATTATTGTTTTATGCTTTAGTGATATTCCACGTAAGGTAGCGCAAAACTGTCTTCTATTGGTTCTTATTTTTCAGAGTGTTCAACCTGATGCAGCATCACCAACACATGTGAGTTTGTCTCTTAAATTAAATTTGAAAAGATGAAAACATGCACCTCTATTTTTCTTTCCTGCGTTCACTATTAAATGAAGTCAAATTTGGATCTTAGACATCATGACTTTTCACATTATGTTTTTGCTTTTCTTTATTAACAATAAATATCAGCTCTTTGGAACTTGTCATCCACATAACCCCAATTAAAAGCTCTAGAAGTAGACATGTAACCAAAGTGTTACTAACCGGATTTCCTTGATTTGTGATTGGTAAAACCAGGCTGAACTTCTGTACTTCACATCTAAATCTGTGTCTCTAGGGCCACAACCAGCTAGTTGCTTACAGTCGAGCAGCCTACTTTTGTATTTTCTGCGCTCTGATTTGGCTCCTGGAGCAGCTGTTGAGGAGGAAAGACCTGCCTGTTTCTACTTTGTATGGAGTCACCATCATCTGCTACGATGTTCTGCGCTTCACACGAGACCTGCTAGTTGGTGAGCAGACGCTCGGTGGAATATGAGATTGCAAACGTGTTTCTATCACATCTCTCCGTATTCACTTTTCATACTGGATACCGTCTTTAAAAATAATAAGAAATGTGTTTTGTTTTGTGTCTGAAACAGGTTTTACCTACTGCTTCCCTTTCACCTTTCTGGTGGGCCTTTTCCCTCAGATTAACACTTTTACCATCTACCTACTGGAGCAAATTGATGTTCATGTCTTTGGAGGAACAGGTTTGTAACACTGATGACATAAATAAATCAGCTGATCTTATCTTGTTACTGTTTTTCCTGACTGAGTGTATTTACCTCTCTGATGTTGACGTGTTAATTTCAGCTGCAACAAGCCTCATCTCTGCCATCTACAGCATCCTCCGCAGTCTGATCGCTCTGTTTCTGCTGTACGGTTTCTGCTTCGGAGCTCTTAAGGTAAAAAAAAAAAGGTCTGACAGTAGCAGCTTTGTAAAATGTGCACATCTAATCATCCTTGATGAGTGCTGGTGTGTGTGCGATCGCAGGAGCCATGGGACGAGCAGCACACCCCTGCACTGTTCTCGGGTTTTTGTGGCCTTTTGGTTGTGTTCTCGTATCACCTCAGCCGACAGAGCAGCGATCCGTCTGTGCTGCTGTGAGTTGTTCCTCTGAATATTTAAACATAAAAACTAGAATTTAGCTCAGTAATCGTTAACGTGCTTTGTGAGGAAAATCGGATCAAGCCAATTTTCCATCGCAGATCTCTGATCAAGTCAAAAATCATGCCTGCGCTTGTGGAGGGCGGCGAAGAAGAAGAGGAGGAGGAGGATGATGCAGAGATTAAAGACCCGCTGCCTGAGAAACTACAGAACTCTATGGTAAATCTGGGTTAAGACATTTTAAATGAAAGATGTGTTGTGACGATGCAGTTAGAAGTGTTGCTGGATGAAGGCACGCTCCCAGTGACTCCTTTGTGTGTTCATTAAACAATCCAGAAACACATTACCTCATGTCAGCTTGCAATAATTATACCCAAGCAATCAATATTCATAATCACTGTTCGCCTGAGAGCAAACAGACTGCGGTAAACCTTCTGATGAGAGTGAGATAAAGCAACAAATCTGCTGTTCAGCACTGTGTGTGCTTCCCCGTATTAGTATTACTTCTGTTACAATATTAGTGAGGATTGTGAACTTTTCCCAGGCTGCTTTATCTTTGATCACTGGGAGGAAAAACAAAACATGAGGATCAACAACATTAGACAGGAATAATTATGCTGCTGAATGAGTCAGAGGACTGATGTGGATTATGAGTAATTACAGCTTCTTCTCAAAACTCGCAGAAGGAGATTCTGCTGTCGGACGTTGTCGTGTGCTCTGTTGCCTACATCCTAACCTTCGCCATCACGGCGAGCACCGTGTTCCTCTCTCTGAAGGTCAGATTCTATTTTGTTTCCCATTTTGCCGTAACTCAGAACTGAAATGTTTTACTTGCTTGTTTTTCTTTAATGTACGTTATCATTTTCTGTCTTTGCAGCCTTTTGTGTCCATCGTGCTGTATGCTCTAGCTGGGACTGTGGGTTTTGTAACCCACTACCTAATTCCCCAGCTGCGGAAGCATCACCCTTGGTTGTGGGTCTCTCATCCAGTTCTCAAGACCAAAGAGTACTACCAGTTTGAACCCAGAGGTTTGCATCTCTTGAGTATAAAACCAGTTTATAGAAACAGGAAATGCCCTGCAGTGCATGCTGTATATAAGGATGCTGTTGGGTGTCAGAAACAGTATTTATTGAAATGTTTTCCCGTAAATTTTCCTGCATTTGTTGACCTGGCGAGGTTAAACTGTTTACTTTCACGTTTGATGCATTCCCAAAGACTTTATAGGTTTCAGAACCGTTCTTATTGCTTGTGTTTTACAGAGGATGCGGTGCTCATGTGGTTTGAGCGTCTGTACGTGGGGCTCCTGTGCTTTGAGAAGTACGTGGTGTACCCCGCCATCGTACTCAGCGCACTCACTAATGACGGCTTCGCCCTCAGTCACCGCAAGAAGCTGGGAATCCAGTGAGTGGACACGTGCGGCCAAAAACAAAATCAAACACCTGACCCGCTATCGCTCAAAGCTCAACACGTCTGTGCTTTTGGTTGTGCTGCTTCCAGTTGTGACGTTCTCTTGACGACAGTCGCCGGACTGAAACTCCTGCGTTCGTCCTTCTGCGATCCGAGCTTCCAGTTCCTGACGCTTCTCTTCACGCTCATTTTTTTCTACTTTGACTGTCCGCACGCCTCCGAAAGCTTCCTGCTGGACTTCTTTGTCATGTCTATTGTCTTCCACAAGGTAAAATAAATCAGTTCAAGGACTCCATGTCCCTCACCACCTTGCATGTTAAAGTTGTAAACAAACATGCTCATGTAGCGGTCAAAGTATGTGTGGAGGATGACTGTCAGTGACTACCACAATACATTTTAGCTCAGTATGTATCAGGGCTGGGTGACAACTGTTTTTTTTTTTTTTTTTTCCAGATGCGCGAGTTGCTGCTAAAACTCCATTTCATCTTGGTTTACACCGCTCCCTGGCAGATCGCTTGGGGCAGCGCTTTCCACGCCTTCGCTCAGCCGTTTGCAGTGCCTCGTATCCTTTCTCTGGGACCCCCTCGTTGGTCTGAGCACGTACAAACCTGAAGATGTATCAGCAGCTGCTTTTTGTTTCCTTGACCAATGTGTTTCCAGACTCAGCCATGTTGCTGCTCCAGACTCTGATCACCACTGTCTTCTACACGCCGCTGGCTCCCTTCCTTGGGAGCGCCATTTTCATTTCCTCCTATCCACGGCCAATCAAGTTCTGGGAACGAAACTATAAGTAAGGCTTTTTTTAAAATCAAGAGTGGGGAGGTTGGGGCCATTTTCTCCAAAAAGAAGACATTTTGTCTTAATTACGATGCCAAATAAATACTTCTAATTAATTAATTAATTAATTAAGTTTATGTGTAAATGATGTATTAAAAAGACAAATTTTGAAGATCTCAGACTGAGCACTTTGTAAAGTTGAAAAAACAGTCCTGTCAAGTTCATTGAGCACTGTGAGCTGTCTAAAAATACTTCTGCAGCTTTGTTGTGCAAACTAGTCCAGCATTATATTTAGAAGATGCACTTTTTTTTACTCCTTTTGTCTTCTGATTTTGCAGCACAAAACGTATTGACAACTCAAATAGCAGATTGGTGTCGCAGGTGGACAAAGAGACAGGTTTGTCCTCTCAATATAATATAACATCATTTAGATGCTGCAGATTTACAGTATTTGTCTGTTTTGTCAGAAAGATATGGAAAACCATTTCTGCCAATCTGAAAAAATGATGCTCCGAGTCTTAAAAACAAGTACAATCTCAGAATTATAACCTAATGTCTGATAATTATGGTTTAGCAAATCAGCAATATGGCTTGGCCTTTCATATCTTATAATTTTGAAATGCTTAGCCATAATTCAAATTTCTCCTATGATTGTGCAAATTCAAAAATTTTTAACAGATACTTATCATTATAACTTAGAAAATCATTTATTTTTTCTTTGGGGTGGTGGAAATAGGATTCCATAGAGATTTGTAAACATATTCACTATCACTGCATATCTTCCATAAACCAAAATATAATGCAGCGTTTTCTTCTCTTTTTCTATCCCAGGTTGTGACGATAACAACCTAAACTCCATCTTTTACGAGTACCTGACTCGCTCGCTGCAGCATTCGCTGTGCGGCGACCTCATGCTGGGTCGGTGGGGGAACTACAGCGCCGGCGACTGTTTCATTCTGGCTTCAGACTACCTCAACGCTCTCGTGCACCTGATCGAGATTGGCAACGGCCTCGTCACCTTCCAGCTGAGGGGGCTAGAGTTCAGAGGTGCGTCCATCCTGTTTTGTTTTTTCTTTGTTTGTTTGTCTTTGTTGAATGACTGACAAGGCAGCACCGTTTCCTAAAGCCCATGTCTGTCCACCTCAGGTACTTACTGTCAGCAGAGGGAGGTGGAGGCCATCACAGAAGGAGTGGAGGAGGACGACGGGTGCTGTTGCTGTGAGCCAGGTCACCTGCCCCACATGCTTTCCTGCAACGCTGCTTTCAACCTGCGCTGGTTGGCCTGGGAGGTGATGGCCACCAAGTACCTGCTGGAGGGTTACAGCATCAGCGAGAACAACGCTGCCACCATGCTGCAAGTGTACGACCTTCGAAAGCTGCTCATCACCTACTACCTGAAGGTATGCTTGTTGTTTTAGTCTGAGCCACTGCAGAATGGACGTGTACTGACAGCGAGTGTTGGCAGAGAGACACAGCAGGATATCAGCAGTCAGCAATAATAATTAGGCTGTTTCATGTTTGATATTAGGAATATTTTGCTTTCACTGTAAAGTCAGCAGCGATATTTCTCCCCTCCTGCCCTCAGAGTACCATCTACTTCCTGGTCCACTCTCCCAAACTGTGCACGTGGCTCAAAGATACCACCATCCAGGATGCGCTGCAGGCCTACACCAAGTGGCATCACATCGAGCGTGACCCTCAGGTCTTCAGTGCAAAGATTGATGAAGACTATGTGCACTGCCTGCAGGGGGTGACACGCGCCAGCTTCTGTAACGTCTACTTGGAGTGGATCCAGTACTGTGCTGGGAAGATGGAGACGGTACTGTATATCACCTGAAGACCAGTCTATCCACTTCACTGCATTTAACATTATGCTGAACAGAGATGAGTTCGATATAAAAGTTTAATAATGTGCTTTTAATAATTTATTAAGTATGAGATAAGTTAAAGAAAACCAAAAGGTGAATGTTAGAAAGACATTAAAGCGTCGCTGGAGAAGGCAGAATTATTAATGTTTTTATTTTGGCTCACACGCATCTTTCTTTATGTTTTTGTTTGTTTATATGTCCATCCAGCCTGTGGACTGCGATGAAGACTCCCCACTGGTGACTCTGTCCTACGCTCTCTCTGTCCTGGGGAGGAGATCCCTCGGCACGGCGTCTCACAACATGTCCAACAGGTAAACGAGAGCAGCGCAAACAGGTTTATCTCTGAAGGGAAAATGACACGCCCCTCGTACTGTGACTGCTGGATATGGGCACCAGTGACCCTGAAAGGAAACAGATAATGGATGGATGGATGGATGGATGCCATTTACAACTACTTAAGTGGTGGCTTTTTGTCTGCAGCTGCAAGGACACACCAGAAGAGGGCGCCAGCTGCTATGTACTAAAACATAATTTTAAATAGATTTATATCCCTGAAGTGAAGCTGCTTCTTGTTTGTTTTTCTTTAAAGTTTATTCGTTATAAAATGGGCTTCAGAGATTTTGTTTTTCTTTTGTGTTTTCACACCATGAAGCCTGGAATCCTTTCTGTACGGGTTCAACACACTATTCAAAGGGGACTTTCGCATCGCCACAAAAGACGAGTGGGTGTTTGCGGACCTGGACCTCCTGCAGAAGGTGGTGGCCCCCGCTGTCAGAATGAGCCTGAAGCTGCATCAGGTAAACCTGTCAGCTATGGCTTCATGCAGCAACCATGGCTCATGCCCAGAGGTCTGATGAGCTTTGTGACGTTATTTATTTATTACGTTCTGCCCTGCAGGATCACTTCACATGTCTAGAGGAGACAGAGGAGGCGTGCATCCTGTATGAAGCCATCACCAACTATCGCAGCAGCCTGGTAATCTGCCACGAAAGTGACCCGGCCTGGCGCAAGGCCGTGCTGTCCAACCGCGACACGCTGCTCACCCTCAGACACATGATCGACGACGGCACGGACGAGTATAAGATCATCATGCTGTACAAACGCCACCTCAGCTTCAAGGTCATCAAGGTAACAGGTGGAGGGGAAAAGTGCCGGTTTCAAGGCTACAGCTTTTCGTGCAGCAACACAGGATGCTGGATGCCAAAAGAGCCAGACAAAAGCCTGTTTTCTAGACCTCATCACAGTTTCTTCTTTCAAACTAATTACATTTATTAGCTGTTCTGAATGCTTTAAAAACCCATGAGATGCAAAATATGAAATGAATATAATAGAACATTTACAGGGCTCCATAAAATAAGTTCACTTCTCAAAGGTATTATAAAGTTTAGTTTTATGGCTCACCCCTTTATAAAACCTTAGAGTTCTGTTAGGGTCTTTCAGTTATGATGATCATGTACCTTAAAGGGATTGCCTTGTCATTTTTGAAGTGTTGTTGCGTCAGATAATTATCAATAGTTTGTTCCTTATAAGGTTTTGGTCCAAGCTAGACTTATGGCTAGTCGAAAAACGGACCCGTTTGTCTGGCTTATTTCTATCTTGTTTAACTCCTGTGTAACTGGACCTCCTGTCCTCAGATCAATAAGGAGTGTGTGCGCGGCCTGTGGGCTGGTCAGCAGCAGGAATTGGTGTTTCTACGGAACCGAAACCCGGAACGCGGCAGCATCCAGAACTCAAAGCAAGCTCTGAGGAACATGGTGAACTCATCCTGCGACCAGCCGCTGGGATACCCCATGTATGTTTCAGCTGTAGAGATGAGCCTGATTTTAAATCTGTTTTTAACTGATAAAGCATTAATGTCCTTATTTTTTTAGGTATGTGTCACCCCTGACAACGTCATATGCAGGAACCCACCGAACGCTCCGCAGCATCGGAGGAGGGGCTTTAAGCCTGGATGTCATCCGTTCCTGGCTCTGCTCTAAATGGCTTCGGTCAGTATTTGTTTTTATCCCCCCGCCATGAGGCTGTAAGTCTTGTTGTTCTTGCCTGTCAAGCTCAACCTTCCCTGAAATCCTCACTGTGACTGGGTCCCACAGCGTTCTTCGTAAGCAGAAGAAAACAGAGAACAGATTTGATTTATTTTGGTCACGAGTTCAGTTTCTGGATCAAGCAGCTGTGAGTGAGTTGCTCTGGATAAAAGGCTCACTCGATATTTTTTTGGCACGGAGCACATGTGCAGCTAAGATCAGAGCTCCATAACTTCATCTAAATGGTTACGACAAAACAATGTCACAGTTGACAATTTCACTTGTGGAAAAACTTCACTTGTAACTATTTCAAACTCAGCTACAAAGATTAAAGGGCATATTGCAACATTTCCTTGCCACATTTTGGATTTTCCAGTGTATCCATATTTTCCCCAGTGGATTGCTTAAGTGCAGGGGTCACAAATAAAACTTGATGCTTGAAAAGCTTAACATTTTGCAGGTCTTATGTAAAAACTTATGGTCTTTGTCCATCAATCAGACATGTACTTCAGCATTATGAAGTATCAGACTGATTTTTATGTTTCTGAGCCATTTTCTAAAGCTTTTGTCTTGACAACAAGACATAAGTTTTGATAACAGATTATATTACCAACATAATACTCTCATTTAGCTGGTTATGTTTCAGGATAAATCTATCTGGATAAGGCTCCCCTGATTTTAAAACGCTCTGGCTCCCTGCAGACTGACCGAGTGCTTCTCTGAGGAGCATTTAGAGATATTGACTCGCAGCGGTGCAGAGGGACTTCTCTGCCAAATTAATGTAGTTTTAAACACATGTGCGGGGGGACAGAGGGAGAGTACGCCTGGGAGAAAGAGATGGCTGGATTACAGTGAGCGTGGAAAGCCCAAAGCTTTACCTTTCTGTGGTTGAAGCAGCATCACTTACACGGCATTTTTTTTTTTTCCCACTCGACTCTGCATTTACTGCTAGGAATCAGCCACAAGGAATAAATTGTTTTAAGGAATAAATTGTCCTTTTCAGATCAAATTAGGCCGGTAAATTGTTGTCTTAATTTAACAAAGCAGTAGAGGAGCTAAGGAGATGGGTCATGCCTCTTCAGTCAGAACACATTTAACTACGTCTTACATAACATCTCTTACGCTCAACCAGATGGGACAGTCAAAGCTTGCTAAATTTTTGATGCCCTTTTGCATCTCTGTGTACATAAATAAATTAATCTGAGCTCTATTTGTGTGTGTGTGTGTGTGTGTGTGTGTGTGTGTGTGTGTGTGTGTGTGTGTGTGTGTGTGTGTGTGTGTGT
>JAVKLF010000073.1:11083106-11097468 GCA_034783495.1 Millerichthys robustus | reverse complement strand
ACACACACACACACACACACACACACACACACACACACACACACACACACACACACACACACACACACACAAGTTTCTGTACACTTTCTGGAAATGACTAAATGGGTGCACTGGAAAGAAAGATTTCCCACTGAGGTGACTTAGTTGAGCTGAAAGTCAGATTTTATCGTATCATAAACAAGGATCTCTTTGAGTTTGAGGAGGTCACCATGGTAACAAAGGCTCATAGCTCAGGTTGGCAGCTAAACGTTTTGGTTAATTTTCTGTAAAGCCTGTAATTCTTTGCGCCATAACTGTTGGTGAGCAGCATTTGTAAAACAAAGTTTCAGAACATCTCAATAAACCAGTCCTTGTGAAAATAAAGACAATAAAAAAAAACAATGTGTCTAAACTGAGACATGATTGAGAGATAAATAAGGCATTTTGTGTCTAAATTATGACAAAAAATTACACATCATTTGCCTGAATGTTGTCATTTATTCAGTTACAGAATACAACAATTCAGTGTGATTACAAGTAAATATTTATGCATTTTCTTGCAAGTTTGTGCTTTTTTGTTCTGACCCAAACTGCAGCAGTTAGCTGTTTTTGACTTATTATGAAGTAAGTGATTTTCGTAGCACACCTCATGAGTAACATTCCTCTTTTGTCCTCTATTTTGTTGTTTTTAGGAAGAAGAGAATATCGCAGCCGGTCAGTGCAGCCTCAGAGTCAGCGCCCCCCAGTCACCAGCCAATCAGGTCCCATCCTGGACTCAGGCTCCAACCATGGGCTCGTCCAGCGTCTGTCCAACAGTCAGCTGTCCTTTAACACTTCCATAGCCTCTATATTCTCTCAGGTATACACATTTTTTTAACTGCACGAGTTGGAAGGCAGGTTTTAACTGAGAAGAAACTCTCTTTTTGTCTTCAGGTCCCTCGTCTCTCAGGAGCAGGAGGGATCAGCTCGCAGCTTCAGGCAGCGCAGCATCAGCAGCGCTCCAGTCAGGTGGGACCTTCATACACTTCTGTGCCTAAACTCTCCACGTACAAACCTATCGGCTTACTGGTTATTCCTGTGTGCGGTTTCCCCCCCACCACCAGGTTTCCTCATCTTCTTCCACCCTCAGCCTTCTGTTTGGGAAGCGCAGTTTCTCCAGTGGCCTGGTTATCTCCGGGCTGTCTGCTGCAGAGGGGGGGAACACCACCGACACGCAGTCCTCGTCCAGCGTCAACATTGCCATCGGACCCTCACACAGGTCCGGCAGCAGAGCCACGCAGGTAGGACATCAATCCAGACGAACAATCCTGCCTCTCGTTGGCTGTTTGTCCTTCATGATTTCATTCAGGGAAAAATACATTTTACGACCTGCATCTATCCCTCTTATCCTCCCTCCACTTTATGACAATAACATTAGCACAGAGCAGGTTGGCAGAAAAAACCCACGCTGACTTTGGTGTGGTATCTGAGGCCCAGTAGTTGCTGCCCTGCACTCACAGAAAATATAAAACAATGTTCGAAACAGTGTTTGAAGTTTCAAATCAATTCTATTTTTAGATGTCCTAGGATTTTAGGTTACCACTTAACCAATTTATGTTCTTTACTCTCAGCTCGACCTGCATACAGAACCTCATCCTCTCCCTCATTTTTTTTTTTTTTATAATTCATTTTCTATCCCTCAGTGGACATCAGAGCCATACGAGAGCATCGACGCCTCCAACGGTGCCACCACGGTGAGAGACGACGCACCGTTGAGCGATCAGGGCTTGAGCCAGGGATTAGACAAGACCCAGGATGACTCGGCATCGACGGCTCCGGAGCCGATGGATCAAAAGACTGCCTGAGAAAAATGAATACGCAGATATATTTACAGGAGTGCCCACGTACAGAGAGGACTGTACGAAGACGATGGCTGCCTACACACAGGATTGTACGAGAGAGAGAGCACCCATGCACACAAACCTGCCTTCTCCCTCGTCCTCAGCATGTGGTCTCATCTTGTTTGAATGTAAAGCCTGGGAAAAAAAAAATTACTTTGAGCCAGTTGATCAAATAAATACATTTTTGAATGAAGTGGATTTTATTTTTCTATAATTATAAGTTTCTTATCTGTGTCAGAAAGGGGCCATGAATATATTTCTGAGAAAAATACTCAAAAACAAATAAATGGTTTTAGCTAATCTGTAGAAATTTTAGGGTAAAAGGAACCTATTTTAGAGAATTCTTCAGTGTTTCAAAAGATGTGAAGACTAATGCACTGTGAGTTCTCTTTTCCAGAATGACTTTTATGTTCTTAAAGCCAACATGTGATTCCTTTTTGCCTTTAAGACAAACAAAAAAAGGAGAAACACTGTTTGGACCTGTTATTCTATATTTGTGATGAATAGTTTTACACATGCATGTGTGATGAAGAAAATTGCTGAAAATCAAATTAGCCCCCGACTTTAGAATTATGATTCCATCTGTGATTTAGTAACACTTGAACTCAGATGCTCATCATTGGCATGAATATCAGATTCATTATAGGCTTTTATGAAAAAAACAAACAAACAACCTTTTTACCAATTGAAATAATTTTTAAAAACAAGAATTGGGGGCACAAATTAGAATTTCTTAAGCTTTTTAGAAATTACCTCAGAGTCAAAATTCTCTATTATTTCTCTTTTATACAGGGCGAGTCAAAACCAACAGGACACTTTTATTTGAGAAACAAAAAGGGAAGACATATTTGATTACCCCAGCAAGTAATGGGTGATGGGATGCTCTTCACTACCTTTGGGAGATAAACATTGGCATCAGCTCAGATAAACACGGACATAGTAACGATATTTATTATGTTACTTTTATCTATTTTTAAGTACATCAACCTCACACCTTTGCAATGACTGTGACCCTGACAGCAAGAAGCAGGTAAAACATAATGAATGGATGTTTGAGGCAATGTCCAGAACATGGCTGCCATCTTGGATCAGGGCATTTTTCCAAAAGATAGCCCCCCACCACCACCCATTACATTTCCCTTTTATTTCTTTTGACTCATCCTATTTTTGTACATACACCAACAACTCTGCCTGGATACTTAATCATACTTTTTTTGGGTAGAATTATTACATTTCCTTTGAATCTTGGGCCAAATAATAAATAACTTTTGGTTTGTCCATTACTACATTTCATCATTTATAAAGTCAAACCCTATCAAACAGAGAAAAAAAAAACAACAACAAAAAAACAAATCTAATATTACAATTAAATAAATAAACATAATCCCCCTATTCAAGCAAAAATAACACAAAGCATCAAAGCTGTCAAAGAAAGACACAATCAAAACTGGCAAAAATCTATTAATAAAGTCTTTATTTTGAAGTTGTTACATTTAGATTTCTCTCTCTAGCAGCACTATTTAAATTATGGATATTTAAGGGCAGTAATCATAGACTGTAATTCTCTTTTAATGCAAGATGTCATGTAAACAAAGATGGACACTGAAGAGAAATTGATCAAAATGTATGACAACATGGGCACGTTGTCAATGTGCCTCTAACTCAGGTGAGGTTCAAGGACACTAAACAACAAGTTGTGTTACATTTGAGATAAAACTGAACTGGTCAGAATGGATTGAAACAGTACAAAAACCAAGTAGAGCATCGTGTGATGGTTACAGTTTTTTTAATGGAGTGAACGCCATCAACGTCAGCGGTGTTGTAAATTGTTCAGTACCAGTTTACAAAAGTCAACGGGTTCCATGTTCAAATAGATTTGAACAGGTGGTTCAGAGAGGTGAAACAAACCAATGACAGCAACATACACGGACAAGTAACAACTTTTTACTTGATTTTTTTCAGGGTTGTGTTTAGTGCGACAGAACTTGTGATTTAATATTCTAATAATTCCTTCACTTCTTTAACACCACAACAAAAAGTTGATTACAAAATTGGCACATTTTAGCCACTGGAAAAACTTGGACAGTACAACTTTTTTATTTATTTTTTTCAGCTGTTTTTGAAATATTTTTTATTAAATTTTTGGGGGGAAAATCTGCTCAGGCTAAGTGAAACTTAGTATTTAGCCATCCAAATTTAAACTTTTTCTTTGTTTCCACAGCCGATATTATGGAGCAATGTTGCTTTATTACTAGACGTCATAATAAAGTTGTCAAGACAGATTTGGGTGCAAATATTACGAGGACTGTATTATCATGCACTAACTAGCCACTGCTATCACACTTTAAAGAGTTGCACCAAGTTCAGATACCGGAGTGCTCAATGTTTCGAACAGGGTCGCGACTCGACTTCACACTGCTGTGAAATGAGCGTAAACGAGTCGGTCCAAGGCTACACTTCAGAACAGTAACCATCAGTTCTTCGGATTCACCTCAAGGTCACAATAAAAAGGCTTTCAAACTCCGGAGCAGCACAAACCTTAAAGGTGACATATCATGCGAGATCCACTTTTTTAGCCCTTAAATGCATTTTGTTGTGAACCTGGAGTTTCTAGGTGTGCAGAAACATTGTTGACATGTTTTAATGAATTTGTAAATAAAACGTTTCTGCGCTGCCAGATAATCGTATCTCTGCTATCAAACTACAAAAATGGCGGAACAGGGTGGACAGTGATCCCTGGGAGTGAGACCTGGAGGTGGGCAGGGTGTGAAGTGCCTCATTTGTACTTACAGAGACCACACCAAAACACGTTGCTCTCAGACGCACCCCAGAACAGGGGTGAGAGAGGGACCTGTGGAACTACAATAACCAGGAATTCAGATCAAAGCGTTGCAGTTTCACTTTATGTAGACCACAACTGAATGATTTAACAGTGAAAAAGAAGGATTTAAAAGCATGATATGTCCCCTTTAATAGAAAGATCTACAGTCCTTTGAGATGTTTTTAACTGGACTTCTATAATGTCTATTTCTGAAGTTTAATTGTTATGTCCTTACAAGTGCAGACAGTTCCACTCTTACGTTTTTGTATTGTTGACCATTTGTGACAGCGATTATTTATCTGTTTTGACATAATTAAACCTGTGAAAATTATATTTAAAAAATGAGTTTGATTGAACAAACTCTTGGTTAAAGAGCACTGTCTTAGAAAAATGATCATCAAGTCATGCACGTGAAAAACATCCAACAGTGGTCTATCAGTTGGTTGTACAAAGAGGGTCATCAAGTCATTCTGGCAATAATTCGTGACACACTCAAAACAAAAATTAGGTTCCCATAACTGTCTCTATTATTCAAACATACTAGAAGAAAAATATGAACCTCTTAAAAGAGTTTCTCATATTTTGAATTGTCTGCATACTGCAGTACTTGAATACATACTCATACAGTATCGTTTATAGCAAATAACTGAATTATTTCATTTATTTAGCACAAAGCATGCTGAATAGAAAAAATGTCACTTTTTAAAGACTGTCTAAAGTGACTGTCTTTTTTTTTCTTAATCTTCACTCGCAGCTTGTTTCTCAAAGACTGCAATATATCTACAAAGGCATGACAAAAAAACAAAAAGCTTAGGCATCTAAATCAATAAAGAGAAAAGTGATTGCCTAAAACTGTTGAGAACCAACTTGAAGGAGTACTTGCACAAACATACTCTCTTTCCCAAAAGAGCACAAACACCTCTGGACGAGGCACGAAAGAGAATAAATATGAAGGTGTCATGTGGAGAGAAAAAAACAAAAACAAAGTGTTGTTTTTGCTGTTAAACAGGGCCGTTTCTTCTCTGGTTTTTAATTACAATTGTACTCTGGTGTGACATATGTGTGATTTTTCCAGAGAGACAAAATCAAAACCAAAGAAACAGGAAGTAAGAACATTTGAGATGTGCTGTGAAGCATAACGAGGCACCATACCCAGCTGAGGGAAACACCCAACCCCACATTGGTTGGTATTGGTCTTTAGTCAAGACGCAACAAACAAACAAACAAACCAAAAAAACATATGAGAGCCTTTTAGGTAAAAACATTAAATAGACAGGTTTAAAATAGCATCCAAAATCAAGTGACACAAATGAGCTGAGTGAACAGTTCAGCACTGACTTTGTTTTTTTTGCATTGGCATAAAAAAAAGAAATCCCCTCAGCTCCAGATTAACGCTACTTTATCAACACAGTGAAAGTCTGGATAGATGTGGCTACAAAACAAACAGAAACCTGTTGCTGTTTACCACAATTGAAAACAACCACAAACTGAACCAGTCTGCTTTGTCTCCAGGCTTGCTTTAACTCAGCCCTTCAAAGTGAGACAATGTAACTCGTGAAAAAAGAAAAACTAACCATTTTTATTTATTTTCTTACAATTGAAACATCACTTCCAAACCAGCAAACCATGTCCGTTTGCTGGCTTTATTACTTCACTGTGTTTGAGCTGCTTCCACAAAATATGGCCTTCAGCGTCACCTTTGAGAGCAATGGCAAAAGTTGCAAAAATGGGAATAAAACAAAACACAAAAAAAAGTGACTAAATGTTACAGTGAAAGAAATGACAAGGATAAGTTCTGGGTGGCCTCAAACACCTTTGTGGCCTTACATTAGGGTCTGGTTTAACAATGTGGGGATAATGTCATGGTGTGGTTGCGTCTTAAATAAATACTTCCTTCTTGGTTAGACACGATCGGCTACTTAAACGATCGCAGCTTAAACAATGAACGCTTTCCTGACAGTCCTATGTCAGCTGAATTCCAGTAATCTACTGTATCTTACCAAAACTCCAGCACACAGCCACAAATGTCAAACAACACATTTATTTCTTTTCAGTAAGGTTTCTTATTTTAATCATCACAAAGGCATATACTATTTTCTCTGTATATTACTTGGTATATATATATTTATATATATATATATATATATATATATATTATTCATATAGAAACAAAAATATAAGCATACATTTTTGCTAAATAAGACTGAAGAATATCAGCAAAGGACAATGTAAACCACGATCCATCTAAAACAGGTGAAAAGGTATAGTAGCTCACCTTCTCCTGAACTCACCCACAATTACAGATTTGCATAGGCAAAAATGGGATTAGCCCTTAGACAGTGGATTCCTGAATTCTTTATAGAGATGCAAAATATAGTTCAGCTCACCACGATTTTAAAATCAAACATACATAAAAAATAAAAATAGTCATAATAATAATGTTGACTAGGCCAAGCTCTCTTTTACCTCTCTGGTCACATACATTTTCTGTGCACATTTTTTTTGTTTTACAGTGTTAGGCTTCAAGTAGATCTAAAAATAATAATAAAAAAAACAAACAAAAAAAACTTAAACATTGAAAACTAAATGTGAAATAAATTAACCAAACATGAGAGGTAGTGAAAAGCCTACAAAGACATTTGTATATTTTCCTAAAAACAAAGAAATAAAAAACAAATGAAACATCTCAATAAGGCCAAAGCTTTGCAGACCTCCAATCCCATCAGGACACTTCGGCTCTCAACCTTTTGTGTGTGTGTGTGTGTGTGTGTGTCTGTGTTAATAAAACCACTGCCACATTTCAAATATTCATTCACCTGGAACCCATTGAAATTTCTGAGACAAAATTCAAAACTTAGCGAAAAATCATTTCACATCATCATCATTGCTTGTAAAATCCACATTTGTAACGCAGGTATTAAAAAAATAAACAACCGCGCGCTCTTCCTTCGCTGCGTAAAAGTCTGAATAAATCAAGAAGAAAGGACGAAAGCAGGAAATCTGAATTTCTGCTGTGTCCTTCCTGTAAAAATGCTCCCAGTTTGAAACTCAGAGACGAGTGCCAGCCTTAAACCTGCCGGCTTTCAGCTCCCCACTGTTACAAGTATTATATAAGGTATACACTTCTCACAATTTATAAATGTAAACTTAGTTTGATTGCACCATGATTTCATTATCTGGTTCTTGGTAAAACATTCTTGAATTAGTTACTACTATATAGACATCAAGGGTATAACTATACTGTGCAGAGGAGGGATTTGCCAGTTAGGGAGCTTTAGGAGTGACAGTGAAAAAGTCCTGGTGAAGCCAAAGGCAGGATCTAAAATGCTTTTTCCCCCCTGAACACGACATCCTTTCCAAGAAATAAATGTGAAAACTGATCTTCACTTTCAGAACTGATTCTGAAACCCTCTGCCTTTGATTACCAGGGTACATGCAAAAGCACAGCTCTCCATTCAAGCAGCCAAGCGGCATCAGTCAATACCTGGTAGGTATTAATGTAGTCTGCCTCTAAGTGCTGTATTGCCAAAGGTTAAATGATATTACCTTAAAAATTAGCAAAACTGTGGTGAGATTATTGATTTCAACCTCTTGACTTTAGAACGATGACTTATGAATCACAACAGGCTTATTTCATTCCTCCAGAAACACGTGCAGGTGCTAACAGTTAGCCATAAACAGTGGAAATTACAACATTTTATTTATCCTGAAAAGGTTTTCAGTTCATTTACGTGACTTGACAGTTCAAAAGTAACCTATAACAAGACTAAACCAATTACACATCAGCAACCTGTCTGTTTTTTTAAACAAAGTTTTAAACCAGACCAAGCTTGGCACATAAACTTCAGGTAGTTAAAAAAGGCGGGAACATAGATGGCAACAATTCTTAGTGAGGAGCAGCACTGTTTCATTAACACTTTAACACTGCACTAACTACCCACCTGGCCATCAAATGGCATAATAAATGAACACAAGGGCTCAGTTGATTAAAAAAAGAAAAAAAAACAGCATAAACTGCACTCATGCACTTTCCACTGCAGATCTGTAGGCCAGGAACAAAGTTCATCTTCAAATATTCACCTTGTAAAAAACAGTGTCCTTTTGTGTGCTAAAAATATTAATGGGACATTTGGCAAAAAACTCTCAACTTGTATTGTTTTCTGTGTTTTTGAGTGTGTTACTGCAATTTCTCTCTCACGCACACACGTTCACGACGACTGCATGCTGTTAAAGTTGGGTTAGAAAAATAAATCTGTGAGTGTCTGTGAGGGCTGGCAGTTGAAAGGAAGGTTAGCGTGGCTAGCACAAGCATGCTATTTGCTTGTCTACAACTCATTAAACTCATTTGGCTTTGTTGAAAAGGCTTATGTAGAGCATGAATGTCTTTGCTAGCCTGGCATGGTAGCATTAATATACCAGCCCTCTTCTCTAGCTCTGGAAACATAAAATAATAAAATATTCACAAAAACATACTTGAACAGGCAGTGGTTACTAAGACCCACCAGAATGGAGGAGTATTAGCAGCCCGGTGACAAGTCAAATCAAACCTTCTTCATAGCATCTTTGAAATCATGTTTGGCACGCAGTTCAAAAATCTGCTCCCAACGTCTGGTATGTCACTTTTAACGTCTAAAGCTACAGACTTTAATGACCCGTTCAAATACATCTGTTCCCAGGGCATTTGCTACTGTTCTCCAAGAAGAACCGGCTTTATATAATACTCATATCTTTGAGACAATATAGGATTTCCTTTTCCTCCAGTTGGGGTTTTGCCCAAACTGGACACCTGTACATATCAGGCTGTGATAATCTGAGGTGTGTGTGTGGGTGGGTGGGGGGGAGGGGTTGTTGAACAAAACTATGGTTGCTTTGCTTCACAGAAAACTCCAGCAGCTCTTGTGCTGCTTTTTTTCCTCAGACATAACAACATTGCAATTTTCTCAGTGAAGAGATTTTTTATTTTTTTTTTTGCTGTTGTTTGTTTAAAGTTCATGAGTAACAAGATCAGATGTAGCTGCCCAACCACAATTCTAGCTCCTACTGCTCCCAATTAGAGAATCCTGATGAAGGAGAGTACTTGAACGAATGAGTGGACGGATAGATGAACACTTGGATAGACACATGGTTGATGCTGTGTCTCTACAACAAAACTTTAAAATTGCTTCAATAAAAACAAAACAAACAAAAAAAATCTACCGTAAGCTTAAATGTGGCAAAGGAGTACTTATTCCCTTGACTGAACATGATGGTCAGACAGAGACTGAGCTGCCCTGCCTTAATACCTCTCAAAATTCAAAAACTGTTGCAGTCCGTGGCTTATGTCATCAAGCTACAGTAGAGAGAGAGAGTTGCATGCAGATCTAATGCTTTTACTGGTCAAAAAGGCAAAGAGTCCCCCAGTCCCCACCAACCCCAGGGTGTCATGGTTGAACAGTGAAGAAATATAAAAAGGCAAAACAGAGTTGAGGAATGGGGCAAACTTGGAATAATAAAATAAATGAGTGTGAGAGTGAAAGATTTGGAAAATGAGAGTGAAGAGCACGAGGTTTAAATAGTACAGTACAGGAACAGCGGGTTTGTCCTTTATTTCTCTCATCCTGTCCTCACGACCTGAGGAGTCCTCCTACACAATTAACCAACACCTGGCCATCAGCTTGGCCGTTTCAACCGTAACACGAGTAGGCCGACCAAATGAAACAAATGGCACAAATTGCTTGCCAAACAATCACTGGCCAGCATTAATGGTCTCAAACTGACCAATAAGCTGCCAGTAAAGGCCGACCTGTCTCCAGTGGACAACTGGATATAAATTGCTTAAAAAATATAAATAAAAAAAAAAAAAAAAACAACCAGCTATGTTGACTGTCTTTTCAACCAGGACAGAGCAAGAGAATTTTTTTCTCTCCCAAACCTGACTTCTGGCACCATATTTGAAGTTTAAGTAGTAGTCTTGTTGGCAATGTCGAACGGTGGAGAGGTTTAGGTGTCGAGGCAGGTGCGCCTCCTGCTGGCCAGGAGGTCTCTGTAAACGGTGGAGTTGAGGAATCGAGGGAAGGAGTCTCGGTGCATTAGCGTGTAAATCTGGAGTTGGGCGTCCTCGTACATCTGGTTGCTGGGCTCCGCTAGACTCTGATTTATTCCTTCTCTAACCCGTGAGTCGAGGCTCACCTGGAGTCGGGACAATTTAGGAAGTTACAAAATTAGGACACAGGAAGATGAGCTAAACAAGTGGCAGATAGTTTATTATTTTGTCTCTTAAGTACCATATTAAATGTTTTATGCCCAGTTCTTTTGTTTCAACTTAGTCTCTTTTGTGTTTTTCATTTGTTTATTCATTCATAACTATTAACATTTGGTAAAGTGAAAGGAATGGCTCTGTCGACTCACCTCTTTGGGTGATAATATAGAGACATAATCTTCATATATAATTCTGGCCTTCTCGTCCACCACCGAGGGGCTTGTCTCCTTTTTCAGCTCTTCACAGGCCAACCAGAACAGCAGGTTGTCCTCACTATACTCGGAGCGCAGGAACTCCCGGAAGACCTCCCGGCCCTCCAACGAGCGCAGCATAAACTCAAAGCTTCGTGCCCACGACAGAACTTCCTCTAAACTGGGGCGTCTGCATTTCAGGAAACAAAAGCAAAACAACATCAACATCAACAATAACAAGAGCAAGAGTGGTGGGAGTTTGGCTGCACTTACTGTTCTTCAGCAGCTTCAATACTGTCCATTTTGGTGCAGGTTTGACGTTCACTCCTCTCAATTCTGTCTTCATTCCTATATTAGACACAGGAAATGATCATGCATGCCAAAATAAAAGTCTGGATGTGTTCTAACTGGTCAAAGGGACATACATAAGTTATAATTTCACCAATCTGTAGATGGAGGAGGTTGTAAATATAAACACATATCTAGATACATATTGGTTTTAGGTTGGAACATCACACACATAATTGACAAAAAACATCTCATTTCAAGAATTCAATAAAGTGAGTAATCAAAACTGTGGATGAAATGCTAAGAACAAAGTCAAAATATTCACTAAAACTTAAGAGGCTAAAACTAAACCTAATGAAAGCGACAGTGTCAGCTGCAACAAGACGTGAAAGAGCCTTTTTCAAATTGTGAAATAATCCATCCACAACCAAAACAATCCAGTCTTCATACCAACTGAAAACATCTATGCAATCACTGATGGCATGTACCATGGAGGAATCCATCTGTTGTGGTAACGCCTGCGTCACAAATGTGTAAGTTCCACACCTTCAGGTTTAATTTCACTATTTGTCTAACTGGATCTTATGATATAACCGATTTTTTCTGTACAGCTTGGGTGTGTAACAATGACATATTTGATTTCCTCCCTTCAGGTATTTCCAATGATGCCATGTCTGTTCATACAAGGTTTACTTCTGAACAATCTTCTTTAGCATTGTTTATTTAATTTTTTTTTATAAGAAATGTATTTGTGTATCAAAAGAGTAGTAAGTTTCTGAGAAATTAAAATGTATCCCAAAGCACAAAGCACCTGATCTGAACCAATGAGTGATGAACGGGCTTCTGCAGAACTTAAAGAGGTCATTCATTCATTGAATCAGGTGTGTTGGAGCAGGGAAACCAGTAAAAAATGCAGGAAAGCAACCCACAAGGACCAAGATTGGACATAAATCATAACAAATCAGCATCCTAGCTGTAGTAGTTTATTTTGAAAGGATTATGATGTAGAAACTATGGACATGGGTGAGCTCAACTTTACTGTAGTAACAGATGCACCCTTGCCACACTGATCCACTGAACCAGGAAAACTTAAAACTTATAAGGATCCTTGGCTAGCAGAATTAGTAGCAGCACATGTCTCTGTACCTGAAGCCTCTGAGGATTTGTTTTTAGTGGCAGGACTTTGTATGATTTACCTTGGATTTCCTGCAAATCTAAACAGTGTGAATACAGTCAGTTTTTAATGCAAAAGCATGAAACAGGCAATGGTTCAAAATTATTAAGCAGCAGCCCAGATTAGCCCTTGCTGCTTTTAAACTTACCAACGACTTGAACTTGAAGAGTGTTTCTAAATAACCCCTTCCAAGTAACAAACTATTTCATTTTCCTTTTGCAGCAGTTGATTACACTTGGATAAACAAAAACGTTTCAGTTCAAACCTCAGAACAACATGGTAGTCTCTATGTCTATCATAGGTCAGCCACACTTGCTGAATCCCCAATGCAGCACAAACTCAGCAGTCTATTTTTGTCCCACCATGGAGGATCCTTCCTACTTCTTGCTATCACTTGTCAAAGTCCCTATTGTGCAGCAGTAATGGGCTAAGCCAACCACAGCCCCACTGGCGTTCTCACAATACAGTTAAATATACAGGCTGCTTTTCACAGCTGTTTTGCATGTGATGAGTGGATGAAAATAGAAGGCACCCTAACCAGATAAGGGTCCTTGTGTAAAGAGTGGGAGAGGATCCTTTGTGTGACCCGTTGATATTTTCAGAAAAAGTTCGCCTCTAATTTCCAGCACTTGGCAATAGATGAGATCTCTGACTCATAAACTTGTATCTAGCACTTGAATGAGCCTGATGGTTAAAAAGAATTTAGTGAACAAAAAAATGCATTGTAAAGGCTGTATGGTGAGCAAATCATTCAACCTAGCTTGGGCATCGCAGTGAATAAACAACCAGGTTCCCGAGGACAGCTATCTACGCTTGTTTTACAGATCCGACACCAGCGTTGGACTGATAAAACCATGCAGCAGAGTCACAGTCCACAAGCTGCCGCCACTTCAGATGAAGTGCTGTGAAAGAAGCTGTACATTCACCATTCACTGGCTGAAAACAATGTTTCATTCACTCCTCTCTCCTGGTTAAAGAGGGGGAGCCACAGTCAGGCAGCTGCAGAAGCTTCATACCCATGGACAACTTTAGTGCCTAGCTCAGAGGCGGTAGAAATACGTCCAAAACAGGCTTTCAGTTCATTTGTTTTATTCAGTCTTCAGCATATGCCAGTGTGTTAGACATAATTTACATACATTGACATAAGTTGTCCAAAATGTTATAGCATGTCAGAGTCTTTACTCAATTTCTTTAATGTATTAGCTTGTAAATGCAGAAAACTGGATACAAGATTTTATCTGAGTGCACTGACTTCCTGGAAATTTTGCTTGCTTCTTTAAATACCACACTCGTTTTTTTTTTACACATTTCATTTGACTGCAGGTTAAATAGACAAAAGCACATAAGCAAACTTCCAAAACTAGTAACAGGCAGCCTAAAACATGATCAGATGATTGACGGAACTTTAGTTGTTCAATGCACTAATATAGTTTTTAAAGATGGTGCCAAATCTGTCTCCACAGCAGGTGGTAAAGAATTATTCAGCCTTAACAAAAATATATGCCTATTTGGCCCTATTCCACTAACGCTTTGTATTTGTGCATCCAATAGAGCCAAAGAACCTATGATAAAGACTGACAGGACTTAATGCATGCCGTGTCTTAACAAAGAGATAGAAATTGATCTTTTACATTGAAATAAAAACCAAAAGTTAATTTGGTCTGCTGAAGTTTGCTGGCTCCGTTTCAGAACAAAGTTGGTTTTTATTCATCTGAATTTTTGAGAACTCAACATTCACATTCAATATAATGTTTAGAGTGGTGCAGACTGAAAGTTAGTCATACGTGTTAT